>OVBA01001518.1:0-43299 GCA_900406435.1 Lepidium aucheri | reverse complement strand
GCCCCCTATTTATAAAGTATATAGGCAGCTACAACTCATTTGAAACACGAAGAATTACATTTCTGTTTAGATTCGATTTGATCTAAAGATCTTTGAAAGATTTTCAAAAAATTTCCTAATACGGAATAGAAAAATTTCCAGTTCCTTTTTGATGACGTGTCGCCTGAGTTCTAGCCATTTGGACGAGTTGTCGAGAAGATATTCATCCGAGATCATAGCAAATGCCCGAGATGGATTCTTAACCGAATTGCCATGTTCGGAACTTAGGAGATTTTATCCATTAAGTATTTTTGTGAACCGAAGTAGGACCTCAGATCTATCTCTAATAATTGTCCATCCCAGACTCGGAAAGTTGATTAGTGTTTCCGAGTCAGAAAAGTTAACATGCTTCTTAAATCTTCCGTCACGTGTCAGCTAGCGATAGGATCCTTTCTACGATGTAACAAGCTAATTATTATTTATCGTTATTCGTCACTTGGACTTCCAGTAAATTCCTATAAGTACTGCTCCTTGGTCATTTTACTTTTAACATTCCCTTATCTCCTACAAGCATAAAACCACTTCCGTGTTTTACTCTTCCGAGACAATCTTTTCGAATTCTCTCCTTTGTTTTAAAAACTTCTTTTTTATAATTTGAAAATGGGAATCGACGATTTTTAACTCCCAAACATTGTGGATAGCCTACATGCCATTATGGATGGGGCGGGTGCTCACCAACTCAAAGGAGTTACTAGGGCGAGTGTTTCTCGTCCGTCTTCTACTACTATAGCCAGGATCACTACCGTGGCTCTCACCAGGCCAACTTCTGGTCATAGTGAATCATGAACTCAAAAAAGGTCCAAGACTGACGCTCTGTGGATTGGGTCATCTACAGAAGCATCTGGGACTCTTCCCACCAGCATTCCGAGGAGAAAAAGGAGAATTCCTGCTGAATTCTGATTCTCCCACAATCATACGAGTGTGGCGCCAATTATGTTGTCTCGTATGGGGTATGCCAACCTTATGCATCACATAAGGACTTCTCTAAAGCTTCTTCCTTCCCCCGATCAAATGCAAAACAGGGATGAATATGAGGAGACGACCTTTCTGCTCTTCAAGGTCTGAATTTTTCTCAACTCCGAGTTTAGAGTTGTTCACCGTTTATCATGTTTTTTGATTGTTGGATTTCTTGGTTTTTTCTTTTGGTTAGCTCATCTCGCACCTTGATGACATTATGCTGGATCGGGAGAGATCTTGGGATCGCCCTGATAAGAGTACTTAGAGAACTGCTCATCTCGCTAGTCGAGCTGGCGAATCTCACCTTGAGGCGGTAGAGGCTTGTTCCTAACTTACGGGAGTTCGAAGAAGAGCTTGCCCGAGTTAGGTCTGAGTTGAAGCCTGGATAGGAGAATGTCCCGAAGATGACAGAGCAGAATGTGGCATTATCTGAGTCGTTGGATTCCATTGAAGTGGATCAGGGTAATGCTTTTAGGGCTACCAAGAAAGCAAATGATACTTTGAATAAGCTTTGGTCCGAGTTGGATTCTATCTTTGTGAGGCTTTAAATTCCAAAAAGCTGAGGATATTCCAATCCTTGAACGACCAACTTTCCGGCCATTTTGAGAGGAACGCCACTCACTTCAATGATCTTGATGCCAATTTAGATGCCCGACTCTTGTACGCTCAGTTATGTGGCTAGGACAATGTCCTTTGATTGTTGTCTCATCGAGGCTTTAGTATCCCTTCGGTGATCACTGATCATGTAAACGCCAAATTGGATAAGTTCAAAGAAACTGTGAACATGGAGACTTTGACAGTGCTCCTTCTTGAGAACTTGGTCGTCCCGGTTTTTGAAGTTGAGAGGCCTCCAATGCTCATTGTGAGGCTTGATTCATAGAAGTATATCGACTTTGCTTTGACCAGTCTCCAACGACCTTTTGCTTTAGATTGTAGAACTATTTCGGAGTTGTAGTTGATCTCTTTCTTGCTAGATTTTGTAAAAACTTTTCCTGTTTAAAAGATATGAAACGGACTCGGTTATTCATTCAATTTTTGATGTTTTCTGATTGCAACAACTTTGAAAGTTAAAAGAAATGAATCCGTCAAAAATGACTAAGCTTGTTTTTGAGTTTAGGTCAAGTTAAAAACTCGGACACAAAGCAAAAATGCCTTTAATTGAAACTAAAGTGAAGTTCCAAGAACTTTTTTTTAGAAAGTAAGAGAACTAGATCTCGGATTGTTTGAGAGTAAACTCGTTATTTTTGTTTTTTGTGAGAGTTAAACTCGTAAGCTCTCTTTTTCAAGCCGATATTATAAGACTCGGTCTTAAGATTTGTATGAAATTAGACTTCGAGGTAGTTTTCCAAGTTTAAGATCTCGGATGTTTAATTGAAACTATGCTTCATCTTTGCGCAAATTAGACCTCGCCTTACTGTACAAACTTATGTTTTGTCTTCACGAGAATAAATCTTGACTTACTGTACAAAACTACATTTTGTGTTTGCGAGAATAAATCTTGACTTTCTGTACAAAACTATATTTCGCTTCTACGAGAACTCGGTCTCTGCGTACTGCACAAAACTTTGTTTTGTCTTAGCCAGAATAAATCTCGGTTTTCTATACGAAAATATGTTTCATCTTTTATGAGAACTCGGTATCAGCATACTGTACAAAACTATGTCTGTCTTAACGAGAATAAATCTCAGTTTTCTGTACAAAACTATATTTTGACTTTTACGAGAACTCGGTCTTAGCATACTATACAAAACCATGTTTTGTTTTGTGAGAATAAATCTTGGCTTTCTGTACGAAACTATGTTTTATCTTTTACGAGAACTTGGTCTCGGTGTACTGTACAAAACTACGTTTGTCTTTGTGAGAATAAATCTTGGCTTTCTGTACGAAACTATGTTGCTTCTTTTACAAAACTATGTTTTGCCTTTGCAAAAAAAAAATTCTCGGCTTTGTTTAGAAATATGTCCTGATATGTCTCCTTTTTTTTCTTTTTATAAGCCCGTGAAGGCGACTTAAAATTTCTATAAAGTTTTAGATGCACCTACCTGCATACACCAAATGGATCAAGCCAAAATATAGTTCAGATTACATACTTAAAAGATTAGAGAGTCATCTGTTGATGCATAGACGGCACCGAGTTGCCGCAATTTTAGTAGTTGTGTCGCTTTAGATTGACAGATTTTCAACTTTACGGGACCATCTCTCCATCCATTGTTGCGAGTTCGCATACTACAGGTTTCACAACGTTGCAAACAATATAAGGCCTTCCCAATTAGCATAGATTTTTTCTGCGTTTAGTTCAACCATGTTTTTGAAAACTTTCAGGAGAACGAGATCACCTTCAGTGAAGTGGCGTCCTCGAACTTTTTTGTTGTAATACTTTGCCACTTGTTGCTCATAGTTTTGTACATGGAGTAAGACATCGTTTCGTTGTTCTTAATTCGTTGATATTTGTTTCCATCGCATCATTATTGGGTTGATCATTTTCGAGTGAATACAGTGTAGAGTCGGTATAGCAGCTTTAACGGGAGCTAACATTTCCATTCTGTGAGACAAAGACAAAGGAGTTCAGCCTGTGGAATGTCTCGGTGTCGGTGGGACCAAAGTACTACATCCAACTCGCCGGACCAGTTGCCTTTCTTTTCTTCAAGGTACTTGATATAAGAATGGGAAGCATCCTGACATGTGTTCGTTGATTGATGTGTATCTACTAACTCATAATGAATTAATGGATGAAATAACTAGGAGAGTACGCCCAGCTGAATCATGGAACTTCTAGAAGAAGAAACAAATCAAACAGAGTTCAAACAAAGGAGTTATGAAATTTACAAGTCAGGTGTTTCCAAGTTTACTCGGTTCAGACCTATGCGCATTCAGTAAAGGATTCCGACCAAACAAGGAGGAATTAAGCTACAAACCAAGTTGGTTTATAATCCTGGTCCAATAAAGAAACTCATGAAGTTAGATTGTACCCAAAAGCATTCAAGAAAGGTCCATTTTCGTCTACAGCAAAGACAACATTAAATTATGTCAATTTCTCTTTCTTACATGCACTAGTGTTTGAATTTCATTTTCCTAGGAGGTTTTCATGTTGAGTTTTTATCATGGACGTTTTTGAATGTATATGCTCTATATATAGAGCCTCATATCATGAATAAAAATAAATAGTTTGAATCTAGTTTTATATTTGAGAGTGATTCTCTAATTTTTGGAAACAATGGATCTTTTTTCGTTTGTCGAATTTTAATCTTTTCCTGACTTATCAAAAGGCTTTTCCGTAACCTTTTATGGCGTCACTCACTCCATCAATTCGTGTTTGAGTTTGTGGGCGTCTCCAAGCCGAGCATATACACTCCATTATCTTGTCTTTGAGTTTGTTTGTCGTCTCCAAGTCAAGAATTTGCACACAACCATCTCGTCTTTGAGTTTGTTGTGTGTCATCTCTAATTTGGGAATATCCCCTTTACCACTTCATAGTACCGACTCCTTGGGAGTTTCACACCATTTGATTCTCTAATTTTTGGAAAAAATGGATTCTTTTTTGTTTGTCGAATTTTGATCTTTTCCCGACTTATCAAAAGGTTTTTCCGCAACCTTTTGTGGCGTCATTCACTCCATCATCTTGTCTTTGAGTTTGTGTGTTGTCTTCAAGCCGAGCATATTCACTCCATAATCTTTTCTTTGAGTTCATTTGCGGTCTCCAAGTCAAGAATTTCCACCCAATCATCTCGTCTTTTAGTTTATGTGTCGTCTCTAATTCGGGAATATCCCCTTTATCACTTCACAGTGCCGACTCCTTGGGAGTTTTACATCAATACTTTTTAATGCAGCCCAGAATATGTTTGTTTGTTGCTTCGGCTTGCCCGTTGGCTTGAGGGTTTCATGGCATAGATTTGTTAACTTGGATATTCCACCTTGCGCAGAAGTTTGTGAACTTTACCGATATAAATTGAGAACCATTATCGGTAACGATTTCATAAGGAAAGTTGTGTTGACATATGATATTCTTGCAAACAAATTTGATCACGTCTTTGTCCTTAATATGAAAATAAGCTCTAGCCTCAATCCACTTGGAGAAATAATCTGTCATTAGAAGCATAAATCTCTTTTGCTGAGATGATTGCAAGAGTACGACTATGTCTATTGCCCATCGCATGAATGAGTAAGGCATTATTGAAGATGTCAACTCCTTGGTCGGAGCGTGAATTATGTGTCTGTGTCTTTGGCATTTATCACACTTAGACGCATATTATTGGCAATCTTGCGTCAATGTGGGCCAAAAATACCCTAAAGTCTGAATCTTATGCAGAGTGGTCGTCCGCTAGTATGGTTTCCAATGACTTTATCGTGTGTTTATTGTATAACTCATCTCGTCTCATCATTGTTGATACAAGTAAGTAGAGTATCATTCATACTTCGTCAGAAAATGCATAGAAAGCACATTTGGCCTTGAGTCGCCGTGATATCCATCTATCTTCCAAAGCTTCACCATCAATGATGTATGCGAGTATTTCATCTCTCTAATCAATATTCTTTTTGCTGATTTGAGAAGGATTGATGATGTTCATATCTAGTTCTTCTGTTATGTTGAGAATTGCCGAGATGAAGGAAAATTCTCCTTTTGGTAGGTTGATACTCAGTCTGTCTATACTTTCGACTAGAATAATTTGCCTTTGCATGGGATCAATCGTTGATGCTAAGCCTGCTAAGGCATCGACTCAAGTGTTCTCAGCTCGAGAGATCTTGTTGACCCTGAACTTTAAATCCTTCGTCAGATCTTTAATGACTTTCAAGTATGCTTCCATTCGATTATTCTTTGTATCATAGCCGCCATTGAATTTATTGACTACTAATTGTTAATTACAATAGCATTCGATTTGGGAAGCTCCGATTTCTTTCACAAGACGGATCCCTACGATTAATGTCTCATATTCATCTTCGTTATTAGATGCTAGGAAAGCTAGTTGGAATGACTATCGTAAGGCTTCCCAGTTGGAATCTCTAGCAAAATTTCAACTCTAGATCCATGTTGTAAAGATGATAAATCGATGAAGAGTTTCCAAATCTGAAAGGTCTTGTCCAGCTCTAATGGTTCCAACTCGGGAGACAACTCTATTAGGAAATCTGCCAACACTTGCGACTTTGCGTTGGTTCTTCCCTTATACTCGATGTCATACTCGCTGAGTTCTATTGCCCACTTTGTCAATCTTCCTGATTGATTAGGACTATGCAAGATTGTTCTCAATGGATGGTTGGTGAGAACATCGTGAGAGATTAAAAGTTTGGTCTCAACTTTCTTCCCGAAGTTACAACTACCAAAGCGAGTTTTTCTATTGATGGATACCAAGACTTGACTCCATCGAGAGACTTGCTGGTGTAGAAGATGGGATGCTGAACTCCTCTATCCTCTTGAACTAGTACACTACTTACTGCTAATATCAATACTGCAATGTACAAGTAGAGCGATTATTTATCTTCTGGTTTGGACAAAATAGGCGATGTTGATAAATATTCCTTCAAATCGGAGAATGCACCCTCGCATTCTTCATTCCATTTGAAGTTCTTATTCTCCCGCAACAGCTGATGAAAGGGGAGACATTTATCTATTGATCGAGAAATAAATTAGTTTAGCGCGACAATTCATCCCATAAGCCTTTGGACTTCTCGCTTATTCTTTGGAGAAGATAGCTCTTGAACTGCTTTAATCTGTTTCGGGTTCACCTTAATTCTTTGTTGAGTTATGATGTAACCGAGAAACCCTCCCGTAGTTACCCCAAAAGTACATTTAGCCGAGTTGAGCTTCATCTAATATTCGTTCAGGGTCTTGAAGCATCAAGCTAAGTGGTCTATGTGGTCTTTGGCGTTCCTGGACTTGACTAGCATATTATCAATATGTACTTCTATTGTTTGGCCCAGTTGATCGGCAAACATTCAGTTGACGAGTCGTTAATACGTTTTTTCTGTGTTCTTTAATCCGAAAGGCATGACTTCATAGTAGTATCTTTCTTGTTCAGTTATGAACAAAATATTTTCCATGTCCTCTGAGTGCATCTTGATTTTATTGTAACCCGAGAATGCATCCATAAATGAGAAGAGCTTCTCTGTCATTGCCTTGACGGTCCGGTCGATACTTGGTAAAGGAAAGCTAGTCTTTTGGTCAAGCCTTGTTCAAGTTGGTAATAACTATACAGACTCGCCATTTTTCATTCTTCTTTGGTACTACTACAGGGTTGACTAACCATTCGGGATACTGTACTTGGACGATGGATCTCACATCAATTAGTTTTTTGACTTCATCTATGACAGCCTTGGTTCTCTCAGGACCTAGTTTTTATCTTTTTTGTTTAATCAGTATGTCGGGTCAACATTCAACTTGTGACTCGCTATCCTTCAATCAATTGTTGGCATGTCCTTTGCCGACCATGCGAATATATACACGTTTCTACTCTAGAAGTCGTATCAACTTTTCCTGGATAGTTCTGTCTAAGTTAACCCTGATACTGATGCACTTCACCGAGTCCAAAAAATCAATATTAAAGAGCTCGACCGTTGATTGATATGGTTTCTCAGGAGCGGGAGGTTCCGAGGTAGCTTTACTACTGACAGATGCCATGATCATAAATGATTTGTTATGCAGTTTCAACTCGGCGGTGAAACATGTTTGAAACATTTTCTGATCTCCTCATAGCGTGTAAACTCCTTTATTTGCTATAATTTTGACACAAGGATGATAGCTTGATGGGATGGTTTTCATCGCATGAATCCATGGAGTTTCGAGAATTATGTTGTAGATTGATGGTTTGTCGACTACTAGAAGCTTGATCCATCTGGTGATTCTTGCACCCCGAACTAATAGCTTGACGGTTCCTATGTTATGGATTGAAATTCCGTCAAACACGGTCATCATTCTGTCTACAGATTTAATTTTAACGTCTAGGAATGGCATTTGATCTAGGATCTTCTTAAAAATTAAGTCCATTGAACTTCCGATATTGATGAGTATCCGAGCTACGTCACAGTCGGGAACTTGGAGTTTTACGGCTATTGGGTCATTATGTGGGAAGCATATCCCTTCAAGGTCTTTTGCGGAGAAAACTATCTTAGAGTCCACTAACCTCAAAATCTCTGTTTGAGCTGCAGGTTTAAGCTTGATTATGACTATTACTTTTCGTTCATACTTCTTGATCAACCTTATGGTATGTCGCAAGACTGCAAACCTCCCATGATGACAGCCGCGTCTATTCTTGGAGGTCTCGACTCAAGAATTTCGACTTTGGTCCTTGCGCGTTTTGGTTTTTCTAGTTGTGTATCTTCTTTTTTCCGCTTCATTGGTTGCTTCTCGCAACTCGGCCTTCTTTGACTTCTGCATCCTGAATTTCTAATTTTCTTCTTCAAATACACTCAGTCGCCTTTGCTAAATTTTTTGACGAGTAATTCTTGCAACTATTTGCATTTTGAAGTTGAATGGCCAGCTCGGTTGTGGAATGCACAATACTAGTTTTGATTATAAGTATTGTTCTATGGTTTCTTTCCAATTAGGCCATCTGGGTCGCCGACTTGAAAAATTGTAGCTGTGCTCGTTTTTCCTTTGTTATTGTGTTGTTGTGGCTCCTGATATTCTTCCTTTGAATGTTTTGTTACACAGTCTCATCTTAAGGATCATAGTTCTGCAGTTGAAGTGTCTTGGTTGATGAATATTGCATATAATTTAATAAACAACTCAGCTAACTGATTGAAGTCCTCAATCAATCCACTCGACAACTTTGTGAACCACACTAATGCGTCTCCGGTCAAATTTTTAGCAAAAAATTGATAGTACACTGCGTCCTCTTGGTATGGATGGTAACTTGTTCCACCCATCATAATGTTGAACGCGCTCATAAACTCCAACGGGTCTGTTGTCTTGTTATACGAAGGACATCGCAATTTTGGTCTGCGATTCACCGAGATCATTTTCAATCTTGGGGAGAATGGCGAGCTTGGACTAAAATTTGTCCAATCTCTGGTACTAAGCTTGTTGCCTGATGGAACTGAGACATAATCTCTTCCATCATTCTAAAGACGGTAGCGAAGTCTAGCATTGTTGGCATTTGTTTACAAGGAACGTGCTGTGTAGGAGTCGATCCTTGTCCCAGGATGTTGATTGGCTGGGTACCCGGTGTGCTTCCAAATAAGTTCCTTTTTATGCTAGCGAATATTTCCTCGTTTGGCCTGTTGATTTGCGCTCGTGGCAAGCTATATTTACTCATCCTGGCCCTAGCTTTCATTTGATCGAAGCGCTTGGCGTCTTTTTGATATGTTGCCTCTTGCAGTGCTAGCAAATATCGCACCATAATCTCGAGCGATGGTAGCTCTACGGGTGGTCTAGGTAGTTTGGTAACTTCTCGAGATCCCTGTTGGATATCTTCCTGTGTATGAATAGAGTTTATAGTTGATCCAAAAGTTGGGTTTGTTTGTTCCTGGAGCAGATCAAGAACTCTTCGTTCAGACAAATGATCCGTAATGTCGTCTCCTGACATCCTTATGATTGGCGATCTTCTTATTTCTTCTACGTAAAGAAATTCTTCGATGTCTTTCCCATAGACGATGCAGGCTATTCGAGCTCGATATAGCATGCAAGGTTCTAAATCCGACTCTAAGATTAAAGAGGGAGAAATGGCAAGGATTCTGATCAATTTGAAGAATAAGGAGATTGCTCAAAGTAAAGATGTCGACTTTAGATGTCATTGCTTAAAATTGAATGCCAAAAAATCGATTTCTTTTTCAGATATATCCACCCCTATTTATAAAGTATAGAGGCAGTTACAACTTATTTGAAACAAAAAAATTACATTTCTGTTTAGATTTGATTTGATCTAAAGATCTTTGCAAGATTTTTGGAATTTTACTTTATTCGGAATAGGAAAATTTCTATTTCTTTTTTGATGATGCGTGGCCCGAGTTCTCGCCATTTGAATGAGTTATATTCATCTGAGATAATAGCGAACGCCCGAGATGGATTCTTAACCAAATTGCCGAGTTCGGAACTTAAAAGATTTTATCCATTAATAGTTTTTGTGGACCGAAGTGAGATGTTAGATCCACCTCCAATACTGAACCTGACTCTAAAATAAAAAACATTGAATGAATTTTAAATCAATACAACTGAAAATCTTAAATCCGAAAAGATGAGATGCAAACGAATGTCTCAATGTCCAAACCTAAAAATATAAAAATATAATTTAACAAATATATTTTAAATGGATGCATAGATAATAATTACGGTATAAATATTAAAGTTCAATATTAGTATAAAACCAATATAAATAAATAAACAAATCATATGGAACCAAAAGTAGAGACTCAACTCAGTCTTGGTTCCTGTCAAATAACCAAACATTTCTAGAAATATTACAAAGTTCAATTTCTATATAATATTCTTAATTATAATTTAACTTTGTATTAGATAAGTTTGTTAATCATTTATTTTTAAACTAACTTGCTTATTGAAGTATAATATTTTTTATTTTTTTATTAGACTAATATTTTAAATACCATTAAATTGTCGAAGACAAGTAGCTCAATGATAGTAATTATTTTATAAAACCTCATGCACTGGGATTTGATTCCTCGCCAATTTAAATTGAAGAAAAAAGGATTTTATGGTGTATGTTTTGGCTATGGATCGGACCTTATCGATCCAATGAGTAATAAGTAAGTTGACAAAAAAAAGTTTCATCAAATTCAGCTAGATTCCTCTCTTACTATTTGATTTTGACTTATTTAACTAGATTTTACTGAAAAATTAAATAAAAATTCAGTTAGATTCCATATTCAGTCAGATTTAACTGTTACTATTTAGATTCGTAATAGAGGAAATAGAGGAGAAGAAGAATATTCAAAACTAGAGAAGTGGGCCAATACAGCTTGTGGTTTACTATCTTTTGAATCAAAAAGCTTTTGCTTTAGCCTCAAGCATTTTGTTCTAAAGGATTCCTTTATAAATATGTGCTAACAAAATTGGTCTTTAGTTTGGTATAGCTTCACATTATTAACCTCCTTTAATTGTTATGATTAACAAGTGGCCAAATGGCCATGCATGTGTATGTACATGAAAATACTGATGCTACGTATCGACCTAGTAATTTTTTTTTGGTGTGTCGACAAAAATAAAATTTAAGGAGTGTTTGTTGGCAAATGATTTTATAGGGTTAAAGATAGGTTTAATGAATCAAATCTTAGCTTAAGTGAATGAGAAATGAGAATTGGGGTATAAAATCTTATAACTTAAGTTGTTAAGTTATGAAAAAGTCTCACATCGCCAAGAAAAACTTTTTTGCATATGTATATATATCATTACACTTATAAGGTAGTTTAGAGAGTTTAGAGGAGAGAAGGGAAATACCACACGCGCGTCGCCACCGCTGTCGCCGCCGTGCTCGTGCATGTGTTTGTGCTCGGGGCTCGGGGCTCGGGGAAATGTGGGCCTTCGGTAAAGATTTAGCCTTAATGGCAAAGATTTCGTAAAGGCTCTTAAATTTTCCGCGTGACCTCCGGGATTCAGTATTGAACAGACAGCGTAATTTCCATGAATCGGTTTTAAATGACAACATGATCTCCGGGATTCTGTATTGAACAGATAACATGATCTCTGGGATTTGGTATTAAATGGACGCTGGCTTATCCTGCTATAAATATCGAGCTCCTTCTCTTTTTCCATACATAATTCACGAAAAACAACAAAACAATTTCTCACTCTCTGTCCGAGAGTATAGAGTAGACATAGTTTGCAGATTCCATTCATCGGTGTTCGTTGACCGGTCTAGTCACAGTTCTATCATGGGGCTCAAAAACGCATCAACCCGAGACACAACGGGCGTTTATTGAGTTAAGGTAACGAGACTACGGTCTCATCTCTGTGTAATTTTCTTGCCTTACTTTGTTCTTAATCTTTTATTTTCATTCCTAAACTTGATTCGAGTGTATAGCTCATATAGTCTTAATTCAATAATCTGCCTTTTTAGAATAATTCTATAAGTTTGGATTAAGTTTTCTTAAAATTTGAACCTGCTTCTTAAATTCAAAATTTGTCTATAATCAATCTAATCTTTTTTGTGGTTTTAGATTGACCTTTTTGCAGGTTTAATTTTTTTATATAAACGGTATATGCTATTCTGTTTGGTATCAGCGGATCATTTAACTTTTAAACGATTGAACAAAAACCAAAAATCAATAATGGTATTTGCAAGTTTTTAACTCTGCGAATCATTATTCGGTTTCGTCAAAAATTATTAACAAGTATTTGCAAGTCTAATAAACTCAGCGAATTTGTTTTTAATTGCTAGTATTATTGACAGTATTTGCTAGGTTTCCAATCTCTGGAAATTGTTCTTAATTTTTAAGTGAATTAAAAAAAGAGGTAATGACAAATATAACCCAAAATTTCAAATCAAATGCAAAAACTAACCTTTTTTGAATTTTATTGAAAAATAACCTATCAGGATAGTGAATTTATTTTTTTGCCCTCCATGACTAAACAAAAAACAGATGTGCAATTACATACATACCCTCTGGGTAAAAAGTAGACTTCTCTTGAAGTCTACTTTCCATGTAAACTTCTCTTGAAGTCTACTCCTTAATTATTTTATGATTAAAAATTTTAAAAATAAACAATTTTTCAGTGATTAAATTTTGGCTAAATAACCTTAAGATAAACATTTATGAAGTGTAAAAAACAAAACATCACAAAAACTTGGTGAAAAAACCAACAAATATCAAACCATACTGTTCACATACAAACTATGAGTTTAGGGTTTAGGGTTTTAACAAGATATGATGGCAACATGTGAATTTGTAATTTGAGATTTTATAAATTTATATCGATGAACAAGGTTCTGCATTGCACAGAACTCCTGTCATCAAGTATGTCCTAACTCTATCTTCATTTTAGACATATGGTTTCCTTGAAGTCTTCAGTTTGGTTTCTAACATGCTTTGATGTATTTAGCTTTTCATGGGTTCAAAGGCATTTTTACAAAATTAACTTTGCAAACTTCACTTAAAGTTTACTTGAGTAAACTTCATGTGAAGTCTACTTGGAGTAGAAGGGTTAGTCTTGTCACATATCTTGTCACACAACTCTTTGATCATGGTTCGATCATAACTCATTCTCCATAAACAATAGCTAACTGAACCATTACCTGAAAATAAACATATATAAACCACATTAATAACAGATAAAGAGCTAGACATATAGTTAATTAATCAAAAAAATGAGACTCCATATGAAGTCTACTATAGACTAGTAGACTTCTCGTGAAGTCTACTCTAAGAAAAGAAAGTCTGCAAATGAAGTCTACTTTAGTATGAGTAGACTTCTTTAGGTTATTTTTGCAATTGACCAGATTTTGACTTTTCGGAGTAGACTTCATTTTGAAGTCTACTAGACACGGGGTTAGTTTTGAAATTGACCAAATGTTGACTTTATTAGTAGACTTCAATGTGAAGTCTACTACTATAGAGTAGACTTCTAGAGGTGTCTACTCGAATTTAAGAAAAGTTTAACTTTTATTATGAAGTCTGCTCAAGAAGTCTACTTCAAAAGTACACTTCAAGAGAAGTCTACTTGTAAAAAGCGTAAACTTCTCTTGAAGTCTACTTTATATTAATAAATAATGAACATTTTAATTTTGAAAAGTAGACTTAAGGAGAAGTCTATGAGAGTCGTAGACTTCTCTTGAAGTGTACTTCTGAAGTCTACTTTTCACTTGAGGTCTACTTGTGAAGTCTACTTAACACGTGAAGTCTACTAATATTTTGGTCAACATTTGCTATTTTTGGTCAATTGCAAAACTAACCCCCTTAGAAAAAAGTAGACTTCAGGTGACGTATGCAGACATCAAGAGAAGTCACTTAAATAATGTGAAGTCTACTGAAAAAGTCAAACTGCTGGTCAATTGCAAAACTAACCCAAATTTAAGTAGACTTCTCTAGAAGTCTGTGAAATTTTTTTTTTTGCCATCAAAGAAAAGCATGCAGACTTCTAGAGAAGTCTACTCTTGTAACCCAAAAATTTGGTCAATTGCAAAATTCATTTCTGTGTTGACTAGCATATTTCAAGAGAAGTCTACTTTTGTTTGTAGACTTCATGTGAAGTTTACTCTCTGTAAATTTTCAAAAATCTTCAAGAACTTAGGTAGATTTGAGTTAACATCATGTTTACCTTTTTTGAATGCCGAGAATGTCGAAATAAGCTTTAAATCATTACTCCAGAATGCCCAGAATGCCAAAATAACATAATTATTTTCAAATAGCACCGAAAATAAAAGATAAAAAATTTCAAGACCTTGAAATAAAAAATTAGTAAGTTTTTGAGAGAGAATTGAAGAGAGAATGAGAGATTGTTAGGTTGGAAATGGAGAATAAGCATAATGAGGTGAAAATTGGTTGGTGATGGTGCATTTAGAGCTTTAATTTAGGTTGTTAATGGTGGGTGAAAGAATTGAAAAAGATGGCAATTTTGTAAATATTAGAGATTTGAGACCTATTTTAGACTTTTTCATTGTGAAGCAAAAAAAAAGTTAATTGCAAAACTGAAATTAAGGGAAAAATAAGGGTAAAATCGGAAAAAAAAATTGTTGCAAAAAATAGGGGTTAGTTTTTTAATTGACCCATATCAATGGGTCAATTTTGCAACTACCCCTTAAAATAATGAAATATTGTCCGTTATTTGATCTTTAATTAAAAACATGCACCAAAATTGGTCCAAGTTGTTTTTATTATTTAAACAAGAGTTGTAAATTTTAAAATTATGCAGATTGTTTATTTAATTTTTTATTAATCACATAAATTTTTAAAAACAAAATTTGCAAATTTTAATAAATTCTGCGAATTATTTTAAATTAATTTAAAGTAATATTGTTCTGATAAAAAGTGTGTTATTGTTTTTAGATGTCTAACTCTGAGACACCGATTCAAGATACAACTATGGACGATCAAGTGCTTGATAGAAACCTGGTTTACCAGTTGTCAATCCAACTGAAGTGACGACACCCTGAATTGTGTTCGGTAATGGTCTTCCTTTAGTGCTGGTTGGTGCCACACCAAATGTAGCTTTGCCTACACTCGTGTTTCACTTGGCTCCCACGATGGGACCATTGCCTGATAATTTTGAGGGCCAAGGGTTTAAATCATGGCAGTTGAAGATGATCTTTTTCTTAACAAATCTCCAGCTTGAGAAGTTTGTCAAAGAGGATCAGCCATACCTTCCCCCAGACAACATAGATCTATTACTGTTTAAATGGTGGAAGCATGGAGACATTATGACTACTTGTGCAAAGGCTGGATTTTAAAGTGCCTTGAGAACAAGTTCTTCAAAGTCTATTGTGAGTATAAAACATCTAAGATGTGTTGGCAAGCCTTGGAAAAGAAATACAAGGTTGAAGATGTTTGTTGTCAGAAGTATGCTGTGGCAAAGTTTCTGAATTTCACAATGGTGGATTCAAAACCCGTGATGCAACAGGGCAAAGCGTTTCAGCTAATCTGTCAAGAGGTTGAATCGAAGGGTATGCCCATCTGTGAATCCTTCATAGTGAACACCATCATTGAGAAGCTTCCATCAAGCTGGTACGACTTCAAAAACTACCTTAAGCATAAGGAAAAGAAGATGGGTCTTGAAGATCTTCTCAACCGGCGGCAAACCTTGGAAAAATAAAACTTGTGAAGTGTGCTCACAAGCAAAACTCACTAAAAAACTATCACCCCAAGTTCAAAGAACAATTGAACCTCTAGGATTAATTCACACAAGTTTGTGTGATTTAAAATATCTGCCATCTAGAGGAGGGAAAAATATTTTGTAATGTTCATTGATGATCACACAAAATACTGTTATGTATATCTCTTACAAAGCAAAGATAAAGTCTTTGAAAAATTCAAGGAATATAAACGAGAAGTTGAAAATAAACTTAGTAGCACTATCAAAATAGTCCGAACTGACAGAGGTGGTGAATATGATGGACCATTTAATGCATTTTGCAAAGAAAATGGTATTATACATCAAACAACAGCTCCATATTCACCATAATCTAATGGAATTGCTGAAAGAAAAAATCAAATTCTAAAAGAGATAATGAATGCAATGTTGCAGGAATCTGGTTTACCCCAAAATCTGTNGGGGGGGGGGGGAGGAAGCACTGCTTACCACGAATTACATCCTCAACAAAATTCCACACAAAGTCACCAAGAAAACTACCTATGAGCTTTGGTAAGGATCGCCACCTTCGTATAAATACCTCAAAATGTGGGGGTTCTTAGCAAAAGTGGAGTACAACCTCCTAAAAAGGTCACAATCGGACCAAAAACTGTTTACTGCGTTTTCCTCGGATACGCACATAACAGTTCTGCCTATAGGTTCCTGATTATTAAATCAGAGATACGTGATATCCACGTCAACACGATAATGGAATCAAGAAATACGTCTTTCTTTGAACACATATTTCCATATAAGGATAAACAAAATCCAAAGCGAACTTGTGAAGAAAAAGATGACACAAATTATGCGCCAAGTACATCTGGAAATTCTCAGTCAAACTTAGAATATCAACAAGATGAACCTAGATGCAAAAAAAGAGCTCGTCAGGAAAAAAATTACAATGATAATTTTTTGATGATTTTTCTTGTAGAATACGAACCAAGAAATTTCGCCAAAGTCTTTTCTAAACCAGACACTTCCTTCTAGAAAGAAGCTATCAACAGTTAAATGGAGTCCATTATGCAAAAACATACTTATGAGTTAACTGATCTCCCTGAAAGGTTTAAAGCACTTGGCTGCAAATGGATTTTCAAAACAAAGGTGAAAACCGATGGCTCAATAGACAAGCACACGGCTAGACTTGTGGTGCAAGGATTCAGACAAAAAAAAGGCCTGGACTTCTTTGACGACACATATTCTCTGGTGATGAGAATAACCTCCATCAGAATGCTGATATCAATCGTAGTATTAAGAGACTTGGAGATCCATCAAATGGATGTAAAACTTCTTTTCTAAATGGAGAATTGGAAGAGGAGATTTACATGAAACAGTCTTAAGGGTTTCTTGTTCCAGGACAAGAACATAAAGTCTGTCGACTTGTTAAGTCATTGTATGATCCTAAAAAAACTCCTAATGGTATGAAAAATTTGACAATGTAATGACGTCAAATGGACTCAAAATAAATGAGTGTGATAAATGTATCTACATTAAACAAACTAAAAATGCGTATCTATTGCTTTGTTTATATGTAGATGACATGCTTATTAGTGGAAGCAACAAGGGCATAATCCAACAAATTAAGAACTTACTCAATAGTAAGTTTGACATGAAAGACATGGGTCTTGCTGATGTCATCTTAGAGATTAAAATCACACAAGCCTCCGATAGAATTATTATGTCACAAGATCACTATGCTAACAAGATTCTTGAACGATTCAAGAACTATACAAGTGGTCCTGCAAAAATCCATGTAGACTCTCAACTTCATTTGACCAAAAACTCAGGTGAAGCAGTGTCACATGTAGAGCACGCACGAGTAATAGGATGTCTCATGTACTTAACTAATTGTTCTAGACCTGATCTAGCACATGCAGTTAATGTACTAAGTCGTTACACAGGCAATCCAGGACATACACACTGGAAAGCCATAACTAGAGTATTGAATTACTTACAATATACAAAAAGTTATGGGCTGCACTATGGTAGAGAACCTCAAGTATTGGAAGGATACATTGCACTAACTGGATTTCTGATTCCAAAAACTCAAAATCCATAAGTGGATACGCTTTTATCCTATGAGGTGCAACAATATCTTGGAAATCTTCCAAACAAACTCTGTTAGCTTGATCCACCATAGAGTCGGAGTTTATAGCTTTAGATAAAGCAGCAGAAGAAGCAGAATGGCTTCGAAATTTTTTGGAAGATATTCCTATATGGGAGAAACCTGTGTCGACCCTACGCATTCACTGTGATAGTCAATCAGCTATAGCCCGAGCATGGAATAGTCTCTATAATGGCAAGTCTCATCATATAAGGAGACGACATAAAACCATTAGACACTTGATCCCAAGTGGTGTTGTCATAATAGGTTACATTAAGTCAGCTGACAATCTAGCAGATCCTTTTACCAAAGGACTATCTCGAGATCAAGTAGTAAAATCATCAAGAGGAATGTGTTTAAAGCCTATGACTTAAAAAGATGCCTGGTGGAAACCCTACCTACATGACTGGAGATTCCAAGACGTAGGTTCAAAGGGATAACTAAATCAGACAATATCTTCAGAAGTGCATTGTGAGTATTACGAATCTACCGAGTTCCTAAAGATGAAAAATAGTGCAACTTGTAGGCAGTTGAGAATAAGTTCAAATTTTTTAATGATTTGAGTCCAATAGTTGGTTACTAAGTGAAGTATTACAGGTTACTTCTGAACATCTAAAAGTTTGGCAAATCACCTAGTGAGTGTGAAATAAAGGCCGTTTCTAGGAAAATGAAGGTAAGGCTATACTCTCCAAGGTCACTCATGAATTACCAGGCAAAGTTCAAGGCCATAATGAACATAATAGAGAACTTAATTTTACTAGAAAGTGAGCTGGGTTATATCTGTTGTCTAGGTTTACACTAAACTTCTGGGTGGTTCAAGACATCATGTTCACCTCCTAGCCAAGTAAACTCGACATATATTAACAATGAGTGGTTTAAAGCTGAAAAATACTACTTACTCAGACACAACACATTTTCGTCTATACTCTCGAAAGTCTGTCAGTCAGTCTAGTCTATAAGATAGGTCTAGTCAATAGAGTCTATCGAGTCTTTTTAGTCATATGTTTAGAGTCATTTCTATTCATGTGGAGGATTTTTAGGCCAACGATTTTATAGGGTTAAAGCCAATAGGCTTAATGGATCAAATATTAGCTTAAGTGAATGAGAAATGGGAATTAGGCTATAAAGCTTTATAACTTAAGTTGTTAAGTTATGAAAAAGTCCCACATCGCTAAGAAAAACTTTCTTGCATGTGTATATATATCATTACCCTTGTAAGGTAGTTAAGAGAGCTTGGAAGAGAGAAGGGAAACACCACACGCGCACGCCGCCGCCTCCGTGCCATGCTCATGATCGTGCTAGTGCCCGTGTCCGTGCCCGTGCTGGTGCTGGTGCTCGTGCTCGCGCTCGGGGCTCGAGGCTCGGGGCTTGGGGCTTGTGGCTAGGGGGAATGTGGGCCTTCGGCCCACAACGCGCGTGATCTCCGTGAATCAATCTTAAATGACAACATGATCTCGAAGATTCTATATTGAACTGATAGCATGATTTCTGTGAATCGGTCTTAAATGACACCATGATCTCCAGGATTCGGTATTAAATGGACGTTGGCTCATCTTCCTATAAATATCAAGCTCCTTCTCTCATTCCATACACAACTCACAAAAAACAACAAAACAATTCTTCATTGTTTGTCCGAGAGTGTAGAGTAGACATAGTTCGCAGATTCCGTTCGTCGGTGTTTGTCGACCAGTCTAGTTACAGTTCTATCCTAGGACTCAAAAACGCATCAACCCGAGGCACCACGAGTGTTTATTGAGTTAAGGTAATGAGACTACGGTATTAGTTCTGTGTAATTTCCTTGTTTTACTTTGTTCTTAATCATTTATTTTCATTCCTAAACTTGATTCGAGTTTATAGCTCTTATAGTGTTAACTAAAAGCCTAAAATGAAAGGAACAGAAAATAAGAAAAAGAAAGAAGAAATAATGAGTTTAAATACATTTGATACAAGAAAGTTGGAGCAACGTCAGACCGACCAAATCACGTTTCCTTTTACGTGAGACACAATACGTATCAACGCATTATGGTTGTCCTCTCGTCCACCCATGTATATATATAAAATTTAGATTAGATATGCAGCTTAAAAATAGAATTTGAGAATTGGATAGAACATATTAATAGTTACGTATATAGCGGATGTAACGGAGTAAAGAATCAAGCATAGGATGCGTTGATTGTAAGAGAAAGACAAGATAAGACATATAAATATGTTAATTACGATCACATTGTGATTTAGACCAAGAGAACAGAATTCTTCTGTTCGTATACATAGATTCCTGCATTCCGCACATGAGGTAAAAGTCCATAACAAGGAAGCAGACAAACGTGTAGGGGATCTCAAGCTCACGTCTTTTCCACTACTGGTCTATTAAAAAAAAAACCAATATAAAAAGGTCTAACGAATTATTCTGGAGCATATTCCATCCAACCTCCGAATGATTAAAGTTATGAATAGTAAAAGGGACTACTTGTTTTATTAAAGTCGGTAAGATCTGAATACAAGACTACTTGAATCGTTAAGCTTGCCTCGAGTTGAAGTTTTAACTATACCTAAATTAACTAAGCAAAGTGAAGGATATAACACCAAACGACCAAGAGAGTAACCGACTAATAGTAACTTGATAAATAACTTGAGAATCTTCCAACACAAGATAAGAGAGAAAATCAAACTGGTAGATAATTTAATGAAGGACGACGAAACACAAGACCATGTAAAGATAAACTTAAAGAGAGTCGCTGCGAGCAACTGCAGAAACCCGATGAGAGCTTCCCTCTCAGCACTTGACCTCCTTCAAACCATGTGCGAAGTACAAAAATGTTGGGTTAGTTGCACCCTCCTTGTAGTATGCAAACACCAAGGTACTGTCATCGTGCATCCCCTCCCCAACAAAGCTGTAGTTGTATCAAACAGTAACCATGTATAAGATTTCATATGTACCCACTACATATATCTGTTGTTGCTAATGTTAAAAGGAATACATAATAGATTGGGGAATCTTACAATTGGAAGTCACCGAGCTTGGGGAGCAAGAACTTGGTAGCTCCCTCAATACCCTTCTTGAAGGCTTCTTGCTGTTCTGGGGCAAGCTTGGGTGTCAATAACTTGATGTATTTCTTAATATAAGCAATGAATCCCTTCTTGTCAAAAGTTGGTTGCTCCTATATGAAAAAAGACCACTTGGATCAATATCAACGACGTTAACAAAGACGTTACCAATCACATCAACTCGTACATCAAAATCATTTGGTGTACAGGCCCTACTACTGTTTCCTTTCAACAAATTCTGTATCTGAATGCGAAACAAATGCAAAGGAACAACAATGTCTAATAACACGTTATAAATTAATAAAAGCAGACAAGACCAACCTGAAGTCTGAAGGTGTCGACAATGTCAACAACCTTTTGAACTGAGTCATCAACACCCTCATCCTCACCACCTTCTTCAGCAGATGGATTGGCACCAATGTTAACATCTAGGGCTCCCAAGGTAACCCACTGGATAATAAGAATTAAGATCGAATGAGAACAGAAAAAGCAAACTTTTTAACAATTCCAGAACATAATCGAAGGAACTGACCTTTCCTTCTACTTCCCAAAGAATTCCATTCTCAATCTCCTTGTAGGGGAAAGAGTCAGACAGAAGCTCATCACCTGAAACCGAAATCCAGAATCTTTCAGAATTACTAATATCGAGCTTAATATATTCCCCATTAAATCCTAAATATAGGTGCAAGCTAAACCAATATTCCCCATTAAATCCTAAATACAGGTGCAAGCTAAGCCAATCCAGTGACTCATAGTATGAACCAAAAGTAATCAAATCATATTAAAAAACAATGGAACAATTCATACTAATTATCTAAACAATTGAATAAAAAAACCCTAAAATCCAATCTACAATGACATCTACAAAGCTCAATTATTATAGCCACACATAAATTCAATAAGAAGAATCGAGATTAAAATTCATAAACTAATCAATCACAGATCTAACAAAATCGAATAATACATGAAATACAAAAACGACATCCCTCACTACTAAAAGAGTAGAATTAACGTTATGGGGGAGCTGCAAATCGAAAGAAAATCCTAAGATGCGATCACAGATCTAACAAAATTTCAATTCGATGATGAAAAATTCAAAACGCCTGATAGAAGATTAGCGATTAATAAGAGACTGAAAGGGCAATTGAGAGTTACCGTTGAGAAGATCTTGGTAAACCAACATGGTCGCTTATTGTTTTATCTCTCTCTCCGATCGATGGGAATAAACGAATATAACAAGTTGCGGGAGAGAGACGCAGCGACGAGGGACCTAAATCGAGGTTGTAATTTAGGTATTTATAGTCAAAAGTATAGCGTAGGGTTTTCGCTGGAGACGCGAATTCACAAAAATAAAATTCCGCGGCATAATTACTGTTTTGGGCTCTAACTTTTCCTAAATACCGATGTTACCCTCTTCCTTTTTTGTGGATTAAAAATACCGGTCTGAGTCGAATTGTTTCTCTTTTTCTTTTCATAGTCTCTTTTATTGTTAACTATGATAGCAAGTGCGGGTTTAAAAATGTTTTTGAAATTAACAAATAATGTTTAATTTTTTTTGTTTTGTGGTTTTCAATTTTTTTTATCGACATGTTTGTTTATAGAACAAAATGTACAATATATAAATTATTTCTATAATACATTAGTATAAAGTTATAAACATACAAAATTTATCCGAATTATTATATTATGTAAACTCTATGTGGTATGAAGTAATTTGTGGTTTAGTATATTGAATATCTAAATAGTGAAGAAGAAAATTATATGATTTTTTTTGTTTTTTGGGATACAATTTTTCAACACGTATTTAGTTTGATTTGATGAACATCTGGTTTTTTTCAGAGGTAAAGATACAATTGGACCGACGACAAATAACATTTGTCCTATAATTTAGTTATTGGCCTTATATGACATATACAAAAGTGTTCACCAATGTACTATTTTATTTATGTATTACGCCTTAGAAACCACCGCTTCACTCAGCTACATAGGCTTGTCAATTTTGTCTGTAGGGAGATGGATGAATATCGACTTTAAACTGTAAGTTTCTTATATGTCAATTTCAGCATATATGATCTGATGTTATCGATGTTCTTGTGGTATTATTAATTCACATCTTTGTTTTTTTCTTTTGCAGGTGGTTCCTCATCTCTTGAAGTTCCTTGAAAATCTCACTAACATATATGTAAGATTCAACCGGAAAAGGTCTTTTCTCCTACTTCTCCATCTTACACACCATTATACAGTCTTTATTTTCCAAAATCAAAATCTTTGTTTATATATTTAGAGTTGCAACGCTAGAGAGAAAGTCGAACACAACTGATCATAATGTTCTTACTTAATGTTGATGGATGTAGTTCTTTAAATTAATCTAGTCTCAAGATGTGAAGAGATGGTTAACTTTGTTTGTTGTGATGTATTCCAGTTGCAGCTATCTGGTTCTATTGCATTATCAATATGTGGTGAATATACTTTTGCTGTTAAGGCTGAAATTACTGAATCATGAGGAACTGCAACTTTGGTGTTAATAAACAATAAGGAAGGTTGAAATTTGAGATTAGAAAGGGAAGTTGTATTCCCACTTTGTTGTTTCTTGCTTGGCAGTTTTGTCTCAATCAGCCACTAACATATGTTTCTTCAATCTTTGCTTATTTAGAACTGGATGAGAGGCTATGTAATGAGAAAGATACCTCGTTAAATGTTTATATACCCATGTTGATGACCACAATGTCATCTGGTGATGCCGTGAACAAATCATTATGCAAAATAAGAAAGGTAAGGTCTAAACCTTTCATATTTGTGACGCCATTGATCATCAAATATTCTAGCAGTACCCTGTCTAACTGTAATTATTATTCATTGAATATATACATCTTTAAAGTATTAAACAGTATAAAACTTGAAATATATTGACTCAGCGTTTGAGCAAGTAAGATGAGAGTAGATGGGGAGAACTAAAATTGATGGTGGTATCTATTACATAATATTTATCCTTAAAGTATGTCGAAGTCAGTTTAAAACTCTTTACTGCATATATTGCAATTTTCAGTCTTACAATTTGTATAGTCTATCTATTTTTTTCTTTAACTGTTCTCTTGATTCTATGTGGTGTTTTCTGTGGTTTTTGATGCAATGGAGCTTTTATGGTATGAAACACAAATGTATATAGCAAAATAATAGTATACTGTACATCTTTTTTGGTTTCTTTCTTTGTTTTATCTGGATTAGAAGAAGATGGTGTAGATTTGGAGGACTTATCAAGTTTAGGTGGACCAAATATAATATTGACAGCTTTGTCTATATGTTGTAAGATATCAGATCGTAACTTTGCTGCTGCTAAGAGTTCTTCTCCAACTTCTGAGTCTTTTGCATTTCCAAATATCTCATCATCTGAGTTGGCATCTACTTCTTGTGTAGCACAATCAAACTCAATTTCATCATCGTACTCCATAGATTCAACTGTTAGATAGTAAATTTGTTTTAGTAAAATAGAATTTAAACGTATTTTATTTCCAGCAAATGCATCATCTGGTAAAAACTAATTGTGTTTGTGATTTACCTCTTTCAGTAACTTCATAGTCTAATTCTTCTGAATCAACTTCCATATCTATGGTAAGGTTGTGATTCTGATGGTGACAGTAATGGCAGCAAGAGCAAGATCTGTATGTGCTGTAAAATTTAGGAATGCGAGATAAATGGTTAGTAACTGATATAATGGAAGTAAATAATCTTATAGAGGGAACTGTGTAACGTAATTCTATACTGAAGGTTATTGGGAATATTTGAGTTTTTTTACAATAAAAATTTAAGGAGGAAAATCTTTTAAACATGATAAAATGTAAGCACCATTTTCTTTAAATTGGAGAAAGTGTGTGAACGTGGAAGTTTAATTTGCTGACTATGTTTTTAAAGAATAACATGTAGTGAAAAAATCTATAATAAATATGACATGTCAGCTCCTCGTTTTCTATTTATTAACTTTAATTTTAATTGTAGTTGTTTACATAATGTGCAGGAAATCAGAAAACTGAGATGAAGCAAGGCTTTCTAAGGAGTATGGATTAAGTTGGACTAACTATTCAGCAGAATAATAGTAAGATTCACCAAACTTGGAATGTCTATAATAGACTAATGTGTTAAGTGAAATTTCGTTGTTCATTACTAACTTTGAATAATAAAATATATAGACAGGTACTTTGATTTTGCAAGCACTAAAATACTAAACATTTAAAAACATGAATTTAACATAAGAAATTAGTAAACATAAGCATATGAAATAAAGATAGAGTACTATTGCTTCTCAGTAAGTAACCTTGGTAATACTTCCTTTCCGATTAAATATTCCATTTATATTATATTAAATATGAACTGTCTTTCCTCATTGAATAATTAAAAAGTAATGTAACTTGTCAATTGGTACACAAAGTGTAGGAAAGAAGTAAGATGTAATCAAGATTTCCAGTCAAAACAGAATGAATTACGATGGACTGACAAAGTAGCAGAAACCATGTAAATTTTCTCAAACTTTGAATAAGTATAATGTACAAATGTGTTAAGTAATACTTTGCTGAGAATTAATTAAAAATTTGATTACTAAAATAAAAACAGAATAATTGTTTAACAACTACGAAGCAGAAAACAAGAAGGAAATAAACATGAGAAATTACTAAAGAGAAAATATTAGATAAAAATAGGAAACAAAGAATAGATTACTACTCCTTCCCTAATTATGCAGCCTTCTCTTGCTTAACCTTAGAAGAATCAAAGTTAATTTTCTTTGACTTCATGATTCCTTTCCGTCCTTTCTTAGCAATTTCTGGAATTAGTTCAGCTCCAGCACCTTCAGTCTTAATCGCCACAGCTTTCTTCTGTTCTGCCTCTTCATTGACATATATAGTTGTGTTCATAGTACACTGTTTTTTGTTGACAGACAACTGAACATCAAAATCACCACAATCATCTATCTTACGTTTAGAGGAAGGTGTATTGTTTGTAGACAATGAAACCTCTGATATTTCTCCACTGTTAGTCAACTGTAGAACATGCTGAAATACAATACATAATCAACTAAGTTACATCACACAAAAGTGGAGATACTTATTTGGTAAACAATGGTACCATTTTAAAATAATTTAGATAATACTTGATCTTCCAAACCTTTTAAACTTTATAAGTATCTTTTTGTTTTGTGATATTTTTTGGGTCAACAGATATTAGAAAATGAACAAATTTTCCAATAATATTCTATAAAGGTACATGCAGTGCTTCTGGATCTTCAATTTAATAAGAAATTAGCAACACAATTAGTACATGTAAAGCTTCTGTTTTCTTTTAGTACTGAATAACTAAACACCAAGTACCTCCTCTAAAGATTTGCCTAGCAGAGCATTGGCTGTTTGACCTACAACTTCGACACCAAATGCATCAAAACAGCATGCACATTGATTCTGCAGTGTCATCCTTAATTTCGAGATGAAGCTTATACCTGCAGAAATTAAATACATGAATCTGTTAAATCCAATAATATAGAGGACGCTTACAGAAAATATATGAGCATTAATATAATATATACCGTGCACTAACAAATTTGCAAAATCCTTTGCAATTCTCACACTAAAATTTAGGGTTAGTACTATCCAAAGCATCAGTTGTGTCATTGGAAATTTGTCTGTAAAATTTCTTGTGGCAGTTGTTGCATCCAAAATGGAACCACCCTAGGTCAGTGTCAATCCTGTTTATAGTACATAAAACACGACACTTCCCTACCCGAAAATGATATTAGAGAAACATGCATTTGTAAGCGAATAATGTTGGCTTTTTATGTTATAATCAATTAACATTGACAACGAAACAAAAAACATAGAATACTTCATCAGTTTCTAGTAGTTCAGAAACATTTTTTCTAGGGTATTGAAGGTAGTAATCCTCGCTATAATAGGCCAATTCACGCGTGGTACTCTTAGAGACCAGGGGAGTAAGAGCGAGAGTTTCAGGAGGAAAGCTGCATAGTATATAACTATATTAAAACAAATAACTTACAATGGCATTTGATATATGTTGATATAGGAAAAACTTAACAGATCCTTGAAAGCTTTGATTTCTATAATGAAGTGATCAGTGGTGACTATTGATGCATTGAAAGCATTGTAGATGCTTATCTTTCCTGTCAAAAGTGTGAATGTTTAAAAATACAAATACGTGAGAAAATTGATAGAGCACAAAATATAAGCAAAACAATCAAGTTTCTGCATAAGTTTATACTTACCTTTATAAACATGAATTTTAGCAAACTGAATTAGACAAAATACAATCTGGTGGTTTGAATTTTGGCAAGCAACATTCACCATCTCAGCATATTTACCCCAGAGAGTGCAATTCAAAGTATTTTCCCTGATTGATGTTTACTATGTTTGTTAGATACACGTCTAATCATAAGCATATATATATATATATATCATTTGAGCTTACTATTTTGAAATTACTCATTATCACGCAAGACAAATTCAATTTTTTTGGTCGGTTTCCCATTAACACCAACATCCAGCATATCCCCAATAGTCCAAATGAGGCCAACAATATCTGAAACCAAAACATAGTATTAGTAACCATCTGTAAGATTAGTGTACAACAAAACAGTATAAAGATATGATTTTGTCGCTGATTTATAAAAAGTAAAATACCAATAAGGAGTTGTGGCTTTAGTTCACCAGAAAGAACAGCATCATATCTTGCTAGTCTGACAAATGACTCGTCACATTCATCGTCACAATTCAGAATAGTGGTCAAGTGGACGAAATATATCTTGTAGGCAACCTCTGAGGGTCTGTACTTGCTGTTCTCTCTGTTCAATACAAAAGTTTTGATCGTCTTCCATTGTCCAACCTTTAATATGTCTACAAACTTGTTGACTTGTCCTCTATGTACAACTGCTCCAATCTTAGTTCCCTCGAAAATTATAATTGTTTATTGATTATAATTTTGTTCATTTTTTATGAGTAGACAATCTGAGACTACTTTTAACTTACAGTTTGATTGGCTAGAATCAACTCAATGCTTTCACCATTGGCCCTTGAGTACTGTCTCCAAGAGTGGAGAATCTTTGCCTTATTGTCCATATTGATTTGTAAGGCTTCAGAGAATGGAAAAGAGTGATGGCAGACGAACTCAAAATAGGTACCAAACTATCTTCTTTGCTTGGTTTGTTTGCCATGATTTTAGTTTTGATTCGCATTAAGAAAATATGAGCACGCGAGTATGGTGTTAAACATGTTATGAGCATAAGAAGAAATAGAGGCTATAAGAAAGGAGTGAAATGTGAATTGATCGTGGCAACTAAGTTGAAGAGAATGTGGGATAAGAGTGGAAGTTGAGGAAATCATGGGTAGATATGTTCACGATTTAAATTTTAGAATTATGGACTTTTTTTAACTACACTGTCAAAGCTACAGAGACTGTTTTGTTAAAAAATTATTCGATAGTAACTGTGAAACTAATGGTTAATTGAAAATTGTTAAAACTAATAGTTAAAATAGACAACTTACTATTTACCAAAAAGTAACAGAGGGTTAAAAATTATTATGTAGAACAAAATAGAAATAGTAACTGCAGTAAAATAAGAGTTTAAAAATTACTTTTAAGTGATTCTACTAAACATACTTCCATTTTAATAAGGGAAGATAACATACAGGTCCGTTTTATAGATTCAAGTATCATTTGGAGGCATAGAACCCTCAAGTAAGCCTTCGCATCAGGCTGAACATAATAGTAAACAGATGGCTCTGCCAAGTGCTCTTGCAATTCCTTCTTGGTAACTCCTATATATGCATTCTCTGGTGTGAGAAAAATAAATTTTCAACTTTTTCGTTTTCCAAACATTCCTTTCCCTAGTCTATATATGTTAGGAGCAAAGTTCATTCGTATGTCTATATTTAAGATAAAAAAAGTTTGAATTATTTGTACTTTCATAGTACTTTTTGAACAAACATCTAATGCTCTAAATGACCTTGTTAGTGTAATCTTATAGCCTCTTTTAGCATTATGGTTTCTAGTTTTGAATGACCAAATTATTTGCTTAATGAATTATACATGTTTAGAAGGGTCTAATGAATATCAGAAAGGCGCATCAGAGAAAGTTTTAGTTGTTGGGTTAACTTTACCGACAAGAGATTTGTGAGTTTACTTTTTCCATTGGATTTTTCCATTTGTCTAATCCATACAATCGCTATAGATATATAAAATTTACTACATTATTAAGAATGGTTTTTTTTTATGTCTTTGTAATTCAGCTCTAGTTATTGACGATATCGAAAATTATCTACCTAAAATTGAAAGAATTATACTAGTCACATAGGAAAGAGCATCACCATTCCTCATGTACCTAAATATGAAAGGTTGTGTGTCCCACCATTTTTTACTTTTATGAGCTTTTGTTAGGGTAATTTTTGTGGATGTTATCACTTAATTTTCTGTTGTAAAATGTCATCTTTTGGTTTCAAAAAAAACCAATTTACCCGTGGGCAATGAGAGAAAAAAGATAGGAAAGAAAAAAGAAAAAGAGAAGAAAAAAGAGAAAATAAGTGATGAAATAGAAAAATGTATTTTCGTGGGGGAATTGGAGTGGAATGAAAAATGAGAAATAATGGCGAATAGATGACTGACACATGGCAAAACAATGTACGTAAGAATAAATATCCATGCTGAATAAGATCATTTATCCATGCTGGACATGGAAAATGTTTATGCTGACGAATAGCAGACTGATACATTGTAACATTTGTGTATGATGCTACACAGGGATACATGTCAGTGCTATATAGTGACAAATGAACATATACAAATGTCTTGGACACAACTCATGTGATAAAATTTTACATTTGGGTTATAAACATGAGATAGATTATCCCTTATGTTGTGATATAGATTTGTCTATGATAGACAAGTTTCTATTTGTCTATGATGAACATACCGTATGAGTTAGTTTCATGTCTAACGTAATACATAAATTCCACCATGTGATAGTTAGTTATTTGCTAGCATAGATATTTTTTATGTCCAGAAAAGACAAATGACCATGTTCGGCATGAATATTTGTCCTTGTCCAGGGTCATACACCAATTTTGTCATATGTTAGTCATATATTCGTCAATTTTTCTTTCCTTATTCCACTCCAATTCTCCACGACAATACCTTTTTTTTCTCTTTCCTCACTTTCCTTCTCTTTTTTCTTCTTCTTTCTTTTTTTTTCTCTGCCTAAAGGCAATTTGATCTTTTTGAAACCAAAAAATGGTCATTCTACGGAAAACAAGTTATAACATTCCACACAATTTTGAGTTTATAGATGATATTCCACACATTTTTTTTCTTTTTAATAATATTATATCGGAATTGAGATACCTAGGGGTACATAAACCATGATGAGATTATATAAGTTGTTCATAGTTATGTAATATTACTTTTATTATAAATTTTCTAATCATATTAAAAATATATTTTCTAATTTTTACTAATTTTCAGGATTATCTTTTGTATTGATATCTAAAGTATCTGTATAACTTTATATAAATGTTTCAATTATTTATTTATTCATTTATATTGTAATGTGTACGTAAATTGTTATATATAGCCATGCCTTTCTATTTTTATATAAATTATAAAAGGAGAACTTTTTAGGTGGAAATAAATAGATATTGAAGATTTGGTTTCTGGATTGGTCTCATACTCAATTTATTTTATAACCGCATCTTTCAATTTCTTAATGTCTCGCATGTATGTTTTGTCTTAGAACAACTATTGGTGCAACATTAATAATTTTGGAAGGTATATGTCTTAGACTTTTAATGTGATATTCACTTAATTTATTTTAGTCAATAATTTAAATGACTATTGTTTCTTCACAAAAAACTCTTGTTGTCACTGTTGGAACCGTTTTAGCACAACAAGTATTAAAACTGTGGTTCCTGATTAAAAGAGTGGCGGAGAATAGACAAGGACACTTGTAAATTGGATTGGAAACAAGAGTTAATTAGAAGAACAAGAAGAGATGATTGCCGAATTGATATTCTTATTAGACTTTGTATGCCAAAAAACCGATCCTCTTTTTTCAAAGGATTGTGTCTCTATTTATAGTTTATAGAGGCGGTTACATGTAAAGAAAATAAAGGAATATTTACAAATCTTGTTGATAAAGACTGAATCTGTTAAGATTTGTGCTATATTTGTGGAAGTTTTCCATGTCAGAACAGGAAATTTTTTATTTATTGTTTGCTGATGTGTCATTTGACTTCCCTTCGGGTTCGTGGATCCTTCCGAGACAAGACATTTTACCGAGATGAATATTTTATCCGAGTTGAAGACTTATTGCTTGCAACCGGGTTGTTCTTTTATATTCGACCCATTATTTTTAGTGGATTGAAGTAGGATCTTGGATCCACCTCAAACAATTCCCCCCCCCCAGACTCAAAAATTTCTAGTACCAAATTTCTGAGGCAGAAAGGTTGTTTCATCTTCGATAATTTTTGGTCCACGTGTCAGTTTTCCAGTAGGCTTGTTGAACAATCGCCTCGGTTTTATGCGAATCATCATTATTACCGCGTGGCGTCGCTTTGATTACTTCCCACTCAGTTATAATTACAGTTTCGTGCTGCTTTATATTTCAGTAATTCTCTATAAATACCGTGCTTCTTCTTCTTCTTTTACCATTCACTTTTCATCTGCACAATCTTACTTTGACGATTTCCGAGTTCTTCTGTCTTCAAACTTCTTTAAATTTTTCTAACTTCTTTTTCTTTATTCTTCTTCAAGGATGGGTCTTGATGATTTTAAACTTCCTAACGTTGAGGCTGGTGTCAATTCTGCTCTCGAGGGTTTCAATGTTCGGCCTTCTAGAGGTTCTTCTAGGGTTTCTGAACCCTTAGCTGCTTCATTTCAGAACATAGTAGAAGTCCCTTCAGGATCTAGTCGTGGAAATTCACATCTGTGAAGATGGCAAGGACTTATGCGCCGCTAAGGATTGGCTCTCTAAAGGGAGGCGGTAGGAGTGGTTCCACGGGTACTTCTCGTGGAAGGGGTAGGGGTACGCCTACCCGAGTTGCTGAGGACTACCTTGAAGTAGTGAAACCAAGATCTGAACTTTCTTCTACCAAGGAGGAACTTGCTCGTATCAAAGACGAGTTGAGACTGGAGAACAAAAACATCCTCAAGTTGGTAGCTTAAATACGGCTCTGTCAGAGTTGCTAGATTGTGTTGATTCTAACCGGGGTGCCACCTTCAAATCTGCCGAGAAGGCTAATGACGAGGTGTTGAGGTTGCGAGCTGAGTTGAATTTGATGAGAGGGGACTTTGATTCTCGAATCCACCATGCATTAACTGTTGAGAACTTGAGAATCTTCAAGGTTCTCCGTGAAGTCTGTCCGACCATTTTGGCCAAACTGCTGCTCGGTTCAATGATCTTGATAGGAACCTCGAGGCCCGTTTGTCGTATACCCAGTTTATTGGGTCTGAAAATGTTCTCCACTTGCTTTCCAAACGTGGAGTCGACATCCCCTCTGCAGTCACCAACTTGATGACTGCCAAGGTGAACGAGTTAAAGGAACTTGTTGATAAGGAAAACTTGACGCCGCTGCTTCCGGGGGACTTGGTCGTCCCCGTTTGTGAAGTTGGAGACGCCTCCAATGCTAGTGAAAGTGGACTCACGAAGCTCCGTAATTTTTTTGGGCTTTGTCGTTGTCTCTTTTTGTAATTGCCGCTTGGATTCTTTTAGGAGTTGTACATACTTTTTCGTACTTGGTGCTTTTTGTAAATATTTTTCCTGTATAAATGAAAAAAAAATTAATATTTGATCATGAATGAAAATTTTTTTTAACTGATTGACTCTTCATTTTTCAAATTCTGGGTCCTGAGATCCTTTTCTTGTTTTTTGCGCGTTTAGACGAGTTTCTTCCCGCGTTTAGAGAGTTTGATCTCGTTTTAACTTAGGAAGAGAACTTTTTGTTATGCAACTTTAAAGCTGAGATTTTAGGACTCAGTTTGAGTTCTTAAGAAGTTCAGATTCGGAAACCATATTCGTGAAACTTGGTCTAAAGAATTTTCATTTATCTGTTCAGAAATCATGTTCTGACTTTGTTTGAGACTTTCATCTTGTAATTCTGTACGAAGTTGTGCTTTGTCGTTAAGTGAGATTTTAGTCTCGGCAAATATGTAAAAAGCTTTTGCTTTGTCTTTTAAGTTAGATTTTGATCTTGGCAAATCTATACAAAGCTATGCTTTGTCTTTTGATGAGAACTAATCTCATTAATCTTTACGGAATTATATTCCGTCGTTTGGTGAGAAGTAAATCTCATTCAGTCTTCACAAAGTTTTCAACAAGAACTGATCTCGTAAATCTATACGGAACTATATTCCGTCGTTTGGTGAGATTTTAATCTCCAAAAATTTACACAAAGCTTAAGCCTTGTCTTTTCTGCGAGAATTAGATTCTTGTCAGTGTTATGAGAGGTTAATCTCGTAACATAAGTTTCTGGAGGTTGAGTTCGGTGAACTTAGAAGTCAACTTTAAAGGTAAAGACTAGGTCTTAGTCAAAGATTTTTGAGATTTAGACTTAGTGATTTTAAGTTTTTCGAGATTAGGCTCAGCGAGTTGAGAACTCAGCATTTGGGATAAGGACTAGGCCTTAGTCGGAGATTCTCGAGGTTAAGACTCAATGAAGTTTCTTGTGATTGGAATAAGTTTTTCAAGGTTGGGTTCAGCGAGATTTTAAGATTCGGCTTAAAGATAAATTGCGTTTATTTTTGCAAGAATTTATCTCGGCTTGCGACTTTGAAAGATATAGGGTTTAACCTATCCTTTTTTTTTGATTGCCGACTTGGGATAAACAAATTTTTTATAGAGTTCTAACTGGACCCTCCACATGCACCACCAATACCATATTTTCTGAATCCGTGGTGTTACATGTAAGCATCTCCATGCAAGTAGTGCTTTGCCAGCTCCCTTTTGAACTCCAGTAGACATCTAGCAGATGCAAAGTTCCTCTATAACAATCATCTTCAGTCATCAACATGAACTGGATCGGTCCCACCAGTAAAGTACTCTATGTCCATATCTCTCATGAGTTTCATCGTGTCCCAATACGGTGGCGGGGGTGGTTGTCTTGTGCTGGTGCAACAGTCGCTGGAGCTGGCTAATCCTGAAGAGGGGTCGAAGCCTGAGGTGGTGGTGGTACAACCCGATTGAAAAGCTCTTGCATGAAATTCTTGAGTTCTATTAATTTTTCACGAGTTGCAATATTAGGCGGTAGTGGGGCTGCTGCTGACACAGGTGGCTGATCTTGATGCAACAGTACCCCAGTTTGGTTCACTGCCGAGTTGTGAGCATTGGTAGCACATCTCTTTGGTGGCATTTTCTGCCCAGGTCACACCAACAAACTTATGCAACTACGATAATAAGACCAACAATTCAAGAACTCATGAAATTCAAAGAATGATCTATGCACACAAACAACATATTAACACTCAAGTTTAAACTATAAGCATCATAAAGAAACATGTAAAGATGAATAATCAATCAATATATATATATATACATATGTATATATTTTTTTCTTTTCTTAAAATTTCTATTGACAACATTTTTTTCTCAAAATAAAATCACCAATCTTTTTTTTACACTTAAAATGTTTTTTTTCTTACAAAACCAAGATTTTGAAAATTTTCTTTCGAAATTAGTTTCTTAAAATCTTTTAAAAATCTTGACACTTCGGTCAGAACCGGAGTCACCTTAACATGGCATTGATATCAATTGTAACACTTCACTCCTGATCCTAAGAGACAACATATTTTTTCTTGGTCTTGCAAAAAAACAACTTCTTTTAAAATTATTCAATGTTAAAACCTTTAATCTCAATCTCAGAACAGATAAAAAATAAAGGGGTGAGTAACAATTTACCGAGTGAAGACATCATCCTTGTCAACTAAAATACAACAAGTTCCTAATTTTAGCAAAACTTAACACAACATAAAATTAGACACAAGCACAAAATTCACATATCAACTTTATAAGTTAATTCAGGCCACCGAACGTCCATGGTCTGCCTCTTATCTACAAGTTGAATCCATGACCACCGACCACCCACATTTATTGTTGATCATCTGCAATAAGCTACTTCATCCCTGAATACGAATCCATGACCACCGACCATCCACAATTATTGATGACTATCCATAACAAGTCACTTTATCTCAAAATCTATAACTCCCGAACATCTACGGTCTGCCACCTCATCTCCCCATAATATATTTTCTATTTTATATTATTAACCATATACTATCATATTCTACTTAATTTCACACAACCTCAAACATATTATCAAACATAGTATCAAACATTGCAAAAAATCCTATACTTTGTGAATCATAAAGCATCAAAAAGAAACATGAAACTGTATTTCCACATATCACACCCTAACTTTGGTCTAAATGAAAAATAGATGAGAAACATCGTGCTGGACTGTAAGTTGATTCTTTTTTTACTTCAAATTCGGATCGGACACCAAATCCAGGAAGTAGACTTTTGGAGCTTTCCAACAATATATTGATCATTTTCTGGCTCCTTATGAATCTCTTGAATTTTAAATAAATATGAAATAATAAAATTTAAAATATATAAGATGAAAAAGAGATAATTATATATATTGTTTTGGATTATATTTAAAAAATCCTTTATTTTTTTAAATATAGTTTTATTCGTTTACAGTTAAATATAAAAAGTAAAATGTAAAGTTATATATAATTAGATTAGATAATATATAAATCATGGAAATATTCTATTTCCAAAACATTTAACTATATTGTATGATTTATATATATATTTTAATAACTTCAACTATATGATTGTATATATATGTTCTATGAAAATAAACATATTCTAAAAAAATCTGAATATGATAAAATATATATATTTTAAGATTTAAATATATATTATATTTTCATTATAAATTACAAAAACAAAAAACTCATATTTAAATTATATCTTATTAAAATAAATAAAAAATTATTTAAAAAAGAAACGGACTTTTTTTATTATTTATACTTGAAAAATCATATAATTTTTTAATAGTTTTTATGTTATTTTGTTGGAATTGTTGACCATATTATTTATAAACTCTAGTTAAACATTGGAGTGAATTTTTTGAGCCTACAAAAATTATTAGATTACTAAAATATTTATACGAAAAATTAAAATAAATAACAAAAAATGTATTTACCTTTACACTTTCTAACGAAAGTACGGAGTTCTGATGTTTGTTTGTATCAAAAAAGTTGAGATATTGAATAATAATGGTGAATAGTAATTGGTACAAAGTTTTTTTTCTTTTTTTTGTCAACAATTGGATCGACAAGGCCCGATCCATAGCCTAGCCCACACCCTAAAATCCCTTTTAATTCTACTAGTGTAGTGGGGAGGAATTGAACCCCGGTGCCCTGAATCAGTAGCTGGATCATCCTAACCACCAGACTGAGAGTAACTCGGCGTACAAAGTTTAAGTTTCAAATTTACAAAATAAAACAAATACATATAAATGAATATGAAAGTTACCTACATGGACATTATATCTTTCGTAGTATAGAAAAAGTCACATTGGCTCGTCATGCTGTCTGGATGATTTCAGTCTCCAGTTATGAAACAATATCGTTAAAAAATATAGAACTACAAAACATGGTGAGAATTAAGTCGATTAAAGTTATTTTTATAGGAAGAAAATTAGGGTTGTGTTGTGTAAAATATGTGAATTTTAAAAATAATTAGTTAGCGTATATTTAGTATTGATTCGAAAATATATTGAAAACAATAATTTTCTAGATTTACTCTATACGAATCAATAATTATGGAAAATTTATATTTTGAATTCTAAATTGGTAAGTTATAAGAACATAAAAGGTTTTAAGATTTTTTTATATTATAGATATTCTTAGCAGGTTAAATAAGAATATTTGAATGAAAGTACACAATTAGAAACCATATTTAAGATGTATGATGTTTAATGTAAATAAATTCAGTTTTACATTGTTTTCAAACAATATTTGATTAATAAGAAAAAGTCTAAATCTTATAATAGATTTTATCAATAAGAAATTTTGTTTTTTAGGAAATTAAAAATGTGTTGAAAAGTTAAGAATTTCTATGTTTGTATAAGGAAAATAGAGTATAACTTGAAAAAGGTATATATAATATATGATATTCATATCGTTTCCTTAGGAACTAATTAAAACTAAAAATTCAAATTTAATATTTTTCTTTTTTTCTTTTATATTAGTTATTAAATAAATAAAAATATATCCATATATGTATTAGTATATTCGTTTGCGTTTAATTTTTAAATATTTCAAAAATTTGAAAAAATAATTCAATTGGATAAATATAAAAATAGATAGCCTAATAACAAATTTTAAAAATATATTTTTATGATAGGGTTTTAATTTTAAGTGATATAATTTGAGATTAAAATTTATTTAAGATATATCTACATTTAGTAAAATATTATTTAATGATTAGCTAAATCCAAATATTTAATATTTGACAAAAAATTAGTTATGAGATATTAGAATAAAAGATTTATATTCCAAAAATTTAACTCCAAAACTTAAGATATTAAAATTTTTGAATGTTATTACAATACTAACCTTTCCAAAAATTAATGTTATTACAATACTAACCTTTCCAAAAATTTTGAACTATAGTAATTAAATAAAATCTTTAATGACATTATAAGTAAATATGACTGACTCCAAGGAGATTCATTGAAAATGCTTTTTTTTATTATATAGTAGATAATACATATATATTATCAGGATCAGTTTCAAATAAACATAACACTACAACAATCCATAAGCAACTTAAAATAAAAAATACAGATAATCGAAAGTGTGGAGATATCCGCTAGTTGAAGGATGAAGTAATAGTCTCTAAAAGCTAAATAATAGAGAATTTGATATGATAATCTGCCATGGATTTTCCTCTNTCTGCCATGGTTTTTCCTCTCATGTCTCTCTCTAAACAGGGGGGGGGGGGGAGATTTTAGCAAAATGTTGAATTTTATAAGGGAAATTTTTTTTTATTTTTTTTTCAACGGAGATTTTTAACTAATTATTCATAACGTGGAGAATTGTGTGGAGAACTTTTTTATAAGATATTTAATTTTAAAACTTATGTTAAATCTCAAAATATCAATGGACATAAATACCTTTAAATCATTAACTACTTTTGTTCTCTATCATAATGACATTTTGAATAAATAACAACTTAAACGTTATTAAGCAAATGTACTTCTACTTTGGTAAGAATAAATTTGGCCATATATATAACCTGAAATACCTCTATCTTGTAATAATGGTAAAGTTTCTTATTATCTCTCCATTTTCCCTTCTATGTTTTACAGAAGTTTGTCAACTAGTGCTTTAATGGAGAGAATACCTAGTAGATGGCCCCGTCCAGGGTGGCATGCATCATGGAAGAATTGGGGTATAACAACATTTACACATCTTATTGATATTAGATAAGGAACTGTGTAGGTCTTCTTAGGTCATTTTGCAGAGATAGTGTCTGCAGGGTATAAAATTACTGAAAATTTGAATCATGTGTTTGTAAGCATATGTATCTTATAATATTTAAGTTTGCTGACTTGCTGGAGGTGGTCTGCGATCCTTTCTCCAGCTCACAAGTACAAATAAAGATTTCATGCCCGTTAGAGAATTAATGAACAAATATCAATCTCAGCCTAAAATCGATCTCATCTTAGCATTTACATCTCGATTCGACATTGACATCAAAGATCTCTTTCAGATTAAGAGAGTTTCAGTATCTTAATTATCCGAGAGATTTCAAGATATTAAGCTAGAAAGAACTATTTGAACAACATAAAACATATACGAAATATTCTATATCTCAAATCTGGAATATAGACAAGAATTTTGAAAGATAAAGAAGATATAGTCAAATATGACGGATAACATCAAATGTAGTAGATAATGTCAAATTTCATTTTAGGAAAAAAAATTAACATTGTAATTCCCTTTATTCGTCTATAAATAGAGGTAGCCTCCAAAAAAAAGGTTACGCTCATATAATCTCATAACAACAATACAAAGCTTTCAACAATTATTCTCAAAACTCTTTTCTTTACCAACTTACCTTACAATGTTCTTGCCCATTTTCCCTATATTTAATCTCGGAGTTGGATCTAGAACCTCCATTCTAGATTCAGTTCAAAAAATTAGCACCATATGGAGAGAAGACAAGAAGAATTCTTCTACACAAAAGGAAATAAAGAGAAGAACCTCTCAGCAATGGCCAGTTGCGAAGATCTCATCGATCCATCCTCGGGGATAGCTCATCGATCAGACTCCTGATGAAGTTCAACCCCAAGGATCCGAGGTTTAAACTCATGAATCCAAAAGCTGCACCCGCGAAACAAAAATCCAAACGGGCAACCCTCACAAAATTCCCGATCTCTTTGATGTTACCGTAATTGATCAGCCAGTTCTGACTCTGTTGAACATTCTACTCATCTGGATTGAAGACATAGATCTACGAAACAATCAATGTTTCAATGTTCTTGTCCCTAATCTCAGAGTTGGATCTAGACCTCCGTGCTAGATCCGTTCCAAACATGAGTCTGCTGTGAAAAATTATGTTCTGCTTATAGGTATGGGATATCCATATGACGATGAAATTTTTTTGTATTCCCACATGAGCAGGATGTTTTCTCCATTATAAATCACCCGTCCAACTGTACGCCACATTTCATCTTCTCTTATTCTGTCACATACTGTCCTTATTCCTTCTATTTTATGGTTCATATAACTTATGTGCATTTATATCTAAAAGCACAAGATCTAGAACTTGGGACGTGGAACTCCCTGTGGATCTGTATATTGTTACAAGGTCTCATGACTCAACCATCAAATTATGGGACTTCTGATATGGTACAATTTTCATTTGACAGTCTTTTAAACCTTTTATTTAAAGTCATCTTTAGCTTTTCATTGTGTACAAGGTTGTGCTAACATGTATATTATAATCAGGCATAACGATGACAACTCTTATGCATTATAAGAATTTGAAAATGGAATATGATTTGCAACAACTAATTTTAACAAAGAATTACGTTTTTATTAAGAATTTCTTTTCTACAAAAGACAATCCTAGTAATCGACTAGTTTTCAACCTATCGATTTAAAAACTACTTTAACAAAACCGATAACCTAACACCCAAAACAATCAACGAGATTCTCACAAACTTTTTAATGCCTAAGTTTGTAAGTCACTCGGTTTACAATCGAGATCTCTTTTATAATTGAAGAGCTCATTAGTTTGTTTCCTATTTTCTCGGAATCCCACTAAATCCTCTTCATATCTTCCTTGATAAGATTTTCTTCTTGATAGCTCTTATCACACATTCAAATTCTGAGTTTCAAAATACTTCCACTCCACGTGTTTCTCTCTTGTCTCCAATAATCGAATAATATGACCTTTATCCAACTTCAGTCTCCCCCTTTTTGACTTGAAGTGATATCTAAGCCTGAAACCTTTCACTTTCAAACACTTGACAGTACTTATTGTTTCTAACAACAATTTGATAGTCAGAAACAAAGCAGAGATAAGATTCTAATCAGAAAAACCACAACTCCTGATTCACATTACAATCCAAAAGATGTAAAATGTGTTATCAAACAAGCGATAACATAGATTAAGAAATCAAGAGTTTTATCAGCCTAAACACACAAAGAAAATGCCACATATTGGCAAAAAAATAGAGCTAAACAATAGCTCTCCCCCTAAACTTGTTCTCCCCCTCAATCAGACAGGTCAACACACTCCTGATCCGACTCCTGAAGCTTTACTCCCCCTGCTTAATATCACACAAGTAAAAAAAAATCCATTATCATCGAACAGGTAAAGAAAAAAAACTTACCTTTGAGTACATTCTTGGATAAATGCGTAATCTCTTCAGACATCACAAGAATCATCTCCAGCAGCTCCTTGGTGGTATATGATTCCTCCGTCACTGATGCCTTTGCTTTCCCTTTCTGTTTCTTGGCTTTGGACCTATCACTTGATACAGTGTTAATAGCAGTTGGTACTTCATGTTGATTCACAAGTAGACGAGTGAGCAGCAACGGATACGGCAAGTATAGCTTCGATTTGGACTCTCTAGTTGAAGCTGCTACCTTCTTGATCTGGCTGAAGATAACCTTTTCCAGATTCAATGGAGTTCTGGTTCCAATCTTATAAGCGAGCTGTAACCTCAACACACTAACATACCCTTCATTTGACGTTGGAAGCCAATTAGTACAACAGAACGTGTACAGTTGAGAGTAGAGCTTCTCCAGATGAGCCTTCTTAACTCTGTTGAGATTCTTGATAACCCCTTATGTCACTGTCTCTGCCATGTCCTCAGATAGAACACCTTCAATCTTCTGTGGGTTTGATCGATCAACCACATCCGGTGATCCTAACACCTCATTGATCTTTTCAGCAGAGATCACATATTCGTATCCTCTCAGAAAAACAGTCCAAGAATCACTTTCTTGCTCACAGTATGGCATATTCGCCCACAACTCAAACAAAACATCAGTCGAGTAATCAACCATAGTATCTAAAGACTCAAATAAACCTACATCCTTGAGTAGCTGGACCAATTCTGTATCCTGATCATCAAATGTATACGCATGTTCGAGAATGAAACGTTCGCTTGAGGAAGAGTACAGCTTATACCTACGCTATGCATCTGCAGAACTGAAGACTTTCTGATCGTAGTTTTGAATTGTCGATTGAGTTGCTGCCTCTGTTTTGGTTGTGCGGCGAGTCTTGCGATTCACCGAACTCGTGCTTTCATCCAAGCGACGCTTCCAATTTGCTCGTGATTCAATCCCTTTAGATATCGAGGCTTTAGAGACGAAGATTACCTCGACTTCCTCAACAGGAGACACTGCTTTTATCTGAATTCCCGGTGTTGCAGAAGTGAACTCTGGAACCCTAAACAGTGATTCTGCTCCTATTTCTCGAATCGGTGATTCTGCTCTTCGTATTGAGCGCAGTGAGTCATCAACCGTCTTCAAACCCTCTCCGATTTTCTCTTCTTCCCTTCTGACATCTGCATGCGACATTTTGTCTTCGCACATCAGAGATCGAGAACTCGTCCTGAGTTCATCACTTTTCCTATTTTCCTCTGTATCGATTTCCCTCTGCACTTGCTCTGCTTCCCGACTCGTTTCCCTCTACACTACCCTCGATGGAAGTCGCAACCCCCTGGGTTGATACACCACCATTGCTCGCTCCTGATTCGTCACGTACTGGATGATGTCTCTCAGCACGAATCCAACCATCAACATTTCTTGATTCTTCTCCATCGTCCACTTCTGATCTTTGCTTAGAAACCCTAGCGCGTGCAGTTAGGAGGAAAGTGTTGATTCTTTTTGTTGTGACTGTTGCGCTTTCCATTCTCTCACCTTGTGCCATTTATACTTGATCATCCGCTTCTTATCCACCCGAACATGAAGTTCTCACAAAAAGACTTTTCCTTTTCTAATTCTTTCGAATTGAAGAGTTAGTTCAACCAAAGGCTAGTATGTATCAAACAATCGATTCATATCGAACACTTGATAAATCAAACTTTTTCTGATTAGGATAATCGAAAACTTGAGGGACCCAGATTAAATTAAAACAAATGAGCAAAGAGATTTACCGTCATATTAACTTCAAGTGAGCACATATTCACAATTTTTAAAGATCATTTATCACTCTCCCGAATTAAGCATACCTCTGCATGAACAGACTTTGATCATTGAACTCGGATATCTGAGACTGCCCAGCAAGACTTCTTACTATGTGAGACGTATGATCAAGATCAAGATGTAATGGCTAGACTCTCAGACCATCATGCCTTCATCACTTTGTTTAGCAGCAACTTAAAGAATCAAACGGATCAGGCAGCTGGAATTTCCTTTGGAGAATCTCTTTTTATTTATTTTTTTATTTTTATTTTATTTTTAACATTCACATGAAATGGAAAGCATGAGTATCACTTGACTTCTCAACTCAAAGCTTTCACAACATTCACTGGCTTTTTGACACAGTGTTGTATCAGAGCATCACTTGACTTCTCAGCGTACTGATACAATAGCCCTCCTCAGCTCTTTGACCTCCATTTCATAACATTTGAGAACTCAATGTACTATTAACCATAGTGACGGCATGATGGGCAGCTATNGGGCAGCTATTTTCCATTAGCTCGATCAATCTTGATATATGTCTGCTCTTTTTCAGGTGTCTGCCTTCTTCTCTCAGAATCAAGTCCTTACAAAATATCTGCTTTATAGACACCTTCTTAACTAAAGTTAGCATTCACAAACACCAATCGCATTTCTCAACTGAATAAAACGA
>OVBA01001517.1:0-43307 GCA_900406435.1 Lepidium aucheri | reverse complement strand
AAGAGAGATCTGATTTGGGCCGAAACACCAAAGCTAGCGCTAAGGGGATCGAGGAGAGATCTAGCATGTGGCTTAGATCCGCCGAGGAGATGGCTTAGATCCGCCGAGGATAGATCTAGCATGTGGATTGGTTATTAAACACTTCGGGCCGGACTTTATGCTTTGGATCCGGCTTGATCGCGGCTAACATCGTAATGGATCTGCCGGATCGGAAAGGGATCTTCACCACAAGAGTGGGCTGATCTAGCTTGTCCTGGTTTAGAGCTCGCTTTATATAGCTCGACGGTGTTGGATCGGCGAGTTAACCGTTGATCACCCATTCCTTATCCTCTAGATTTATGCTTAATTCTTTTAGATTATCGCATAGCTAGTTCTTACTCTGTTTATTGCTAATTTCCCTATTTTGAATTCGTTTGCTCTGTTTTTATTTTGTCATCTAGTGTAATTTGTCCTTTATGCTAGTTTAAGAGCTCATCTAAATATTGGCCTAACTTTGTGACAGATTGTTAGGTTGCTTGGACTAGATCTTAGTATTAGATAGGTTGTTTGCAAGTACCTCTGAGTATTGGTTTGACAACCCACTCTACTTACCACTATGCTCAATGATTTGATCACATAGACTGAAAAATCTTGTTATTAGGTACCTCTTGCCGGAAAGCTTAATCAAACCGCAAAATACAAGCACAACCCTCTGTCACTCACCAAGATGATCTACCCACAAGCCGATTACAGAACTATGTTTCCACCATAGATATATTTTTTGATGGTTTTAGAGTCTTGTTTTAGGTAGTTCTGCATCCGTTTAGATAGATTTTCTATTTACTTAGGTCTTTTTAGGTTTGTTTTGCTTTCTTTGTATTTGCATTTGGAGTTTGGAGTTTTATCTAGGAAAAAGAGCAAAAAGGAGCTAAACATGGAGCTCAAGACAATTGGATCAGCTGCTAGGTGAAAAAGATCGTGCAAACTCGGATCGCTACCTCATGGATCGCAGGGCGATGACTGCTCGGAATACTCAGGAAAAGATGTCTCAGTCACCAGCCTCAACCTATCTGCCGCGAGGGAAGATAAATTTATTACACTCGGACCATTTATTCAATCTCAACCCCGAGGACAAAGACAAGAACCACTCATCGGTGCCCAAGCTCGCGCTAGGACTCCGAGAGCAAGATTCCTAGTTGACCGACTTAGGTCGGTTTGACCGTTAGGGTTATACAAATAACCTTATAAATACCCTCTAATTACATTCTTATCTTTTTATCTGATGTTTAGCTGAAAAACTCTCTCTATTTTTATTGTTGTTTTCCTTTATGCTTGTTTAAGGTACTCTTTTATGATTATGCTTTAATGAAGTTTATGAGTTAAGTTTATATTGTTCTTCATCTTTACTTTCTGCAATTTCAATTAAGTCCTTTATGTTTATGCAAGTTAGATCTACCCTATTCCTCCACACTCAATCCATGAGGCGCGAGTAGATCCATGTGGATCTCGAGGATAGGGTGATCGGAGGTGAATCCGTTAATCTCTTCTCACATGGCTAAGCTTAATGCTGATCTCTCCCTGATCAAGAGAGATCTGATTTGGGCCGTGACCTAAGGCTAGCGCCGATGGATTCGGAGACGAAGTGCCATGTGAGTGATGGCTTGATTCGCCGAAGAGAGATCTAGCATGTGGGTCGGCTGTTAGACGAGTTAGACTTAGCTTAATGCTTCTGGTTTGGCTTGATCATGGTTGGCGCCATAATTGATCATCCGATTTGGTTAGAGGTCTTCACCGTGAGAACGGGCTGATCTACCCTTGTCCCGGTCTAGGGATCGCTCAAAAGAGTTCGGCGACTTGGGATCGACAATAAAATCACCGATCAACCTCCCTATCCTTTAGATCTATGCCTTTAATCTTATTTCTATCTTATTGCAATTGTTGTGCTCTGTTTTTAGGTCATTTCTCTGTTTTGATCATTTAAATTATCTTCTTATTTTGTTTTTTAGTGTAATTTGTCTTATTGTCTAGTTTGCAAGCTCACTTAATATCATAGCCTATCATTGACATAATAGTAGGTTTAATTGAAATAAGATCTAGTAGTAGATAGGTTTATTACAAGCATCTCTGAGTATTTGGTTCGACAATTCCTATTTACTTACCACCATGCTCAATTGATTTGATCTTAGGACTCAAAAAGTCTTTTATCAAATTGGCACCGTTGCCAAATCGGATTTGCTTGTTCTAGTTTATAATTTACTAGTCTTAGGATCAACCTCCCTATCATTTAGATTTATGCCTTTAATCTTATTTCTATCTTATTGCAATTGTTGTGCTCTGTTTTTAGGTCATTTCTCTGTTTTGATCATTTAAATTATGTTCTTATTTTGTCTTTTAGTGTAATTTTTCCTATTGTCTAGTTTGCAAGCTCACTTAATATCATAGCCTATCATAGTGACAGAATGGTAGGTTGCTTAAACTAAGATCTAGTAGTAGATAGGTTTATTACAAGCATCTCTGAGTATTTGGTTCGACAATTCCCATTTACTTACCACCATGCTCAATTGATTGAATCATAGGACTCAAAAGCCTTTTATCACCTATGAATCACTCTCTACAGAAATTTGTGTTATCCCCTATCTCTCTAATTCTCTCAAATCTCGAACTTTGCTCACCAAGCTTTGCGATTTGTGTTTTGTGCTCTCCACGAAGCTCTGGGAAAACCCTAATATATATTATTCTTCTTTCTTGTAACCTTTTTTATTGTATGTTAACTACACCGTTAACAGATGTATGCTTCCTGTCACACATTAACAAAAATGTGATGGCTCTGCAGAAAAAGACCTAGGTAATGTCATGACCTGTGCGTGATCTAATTTTTGGTAGTTATTCTTCACGGGCATTAATAAATCTCAGCCCAAATAACATCCAATAGATCACGGCCCACAGCAACCTAAGTTCAGCTCATAAACCTGAGCCCACCTTATAAACTTGAGCCTAACTCAATAACCAGAGCCCAACTCGTAATCCGACATTCTCCACTCAAGTTGACTCTTATCCAATAGAGCTACAAAAGATAATAAACATTATCTTCTTTTGCCACCTCCCTGAAAATCTCGTGTCGGAACCCCTGACAACAACCTATCGGGAACCCCGCTCAGACTCCGAGCTTGTGTGAGATTCTGTGAACTCTCAGGCTCTCCTTTGCCTCCTCAAACTTCTTTACTGAAATTGATTTTGTCAACGCATCCGCAGGATTTTCCATTGTTCCAATTTTCACCACCTCAACCAATCCTTCTTCAATCACATCCCTGATAAAGTGATAACGAGTCTGTATGTGCTTCGTTCTCTCATGAAATACACTATTCTTTGCAAAGCAGATGGTACTTTGTAAATCACTAAACAACTGAGCTGGACTCACTTGAAGACCCAATTTACAGGTAATTAATTTCAGCCACAAGGCTTCCTTTCCTGCTTCCACTAAAGCCACATAATCGGCTTTAGTAGTTGACAAAGCAACAACCTGTTGTAACCCTAAACATAAACTTACTGTGTTTGGACCGCCTTGAAACACATAACCCGTAATTGATCTTCTCCGATCTAAATCTGCTGCGTAGTCACTATCACGGAATCATGTTACTCTGCAACTGTCTGATTTTTTGAAAGTTAGAAAACAGTTTTTGGTTTCCCTTACATATCTCACAATCCATCTTAGAGCTGAGCAATGTTCTTTGCAAGGGGAACTCATAAATCGACTCACCAATCCAACCGGGTGAGCTATGTTTGTTTATGAACCAACCATTGCATTCATCAAACTTCCGACAACGCTACAAGATGGTATGTTTTTGATAAAAGGATTTTTGAGTCCTAAAGATCAAATCATCTAAGCATAGGGTAAGTATGTGGGTTTGTCGAACCAATACTCAGAAGTTACTTGTAAACAATCTATCTACTATTATGTCTTAGTTCAAGCAACCTATTAATCTGTCAGAAAGATAGGCCATGATATCAAATGAGCTAGCAATCTAGACAATAGGACAAAATAGACTAAAAGACAAAATAGAAACAAAATCTAAAAATTCAAAACAGAGAAATGCATCAAAAACAGAGTGATATAATTTCAATAGATGAAAATAAGGTTAAAAGCATAGATCTAAAGGATATAGAGGGTTTGATCGGTGGTAAACTTGCCGATCCGACCTCGCCGAGCTATATTGAGTGATCCCTAGACCGGGACAAGCCTAGATCAACTCATTCTCATGGTGAAGATCCCTAACCAATCCGGTTGATCCATTACGGCGCTAGCAACGATCATACCAAATCAGAAGCTTAAAGTTCAGCCCAACACATCTAATAGCTGACCCACATACTAGATCTCTCCTTGGTGGATCAAACCATCAATCACATGGCACTTGGTCCCGATTCCTTTGGCGCTAGCCTTAGGTCACGACACAAATCAGATCTCTCTTGATCAGGGAGAGGTCAGCATTAAGCCTAGCCATGTGAGAAAAGATCAGAGTTAGATCATTGTTCGCACGGCGAGTGAATCAGTGGATTCACCTCCGATCTCTTTATCCTCAAGATCCACAAGGATCTACTCGCACCTCATGGGTTGAGAGCGGAGGATCAAGGGAGATTTCATTTGCATAAACATGAAGAACATAAAAGTAAAGAGCAGAAAGTAAAGATGAAGATCAAACTAAATTCATTCCATTAAAGCTTAAGCATAAACATAAAAGTACCTTAAACAAGCATAAATGAAAGCAACAACGAAATAAAGAGTTTTTCAGCTAACCATCAGATAAAAATGATAAGAGAGTGATTAGAGGGTATTTATAGGGTCATTTGTGTGACCCTAGTGGTCAAACCGACCTAAGTTGGTCAACCAAGAAATCTGTGAATCTGTCCTCAAAGTCCTTGCGCGAGCTTGGGAACCGAGGGGTGCTTCTAATCTTGGTCCTCGGGGTAGAAGGTCGAGGCTTGGCTGTGAGGTGAGATCTTCTCCACAAGGTTGAGGTCTTTATGTCATCCTCGAGGTCTACACACGAGGAAATAGTGCAAGGCAAGGTTCTTTAGTCAGTCCTCGCCCTTGGTAGTGCGAGGCTGAGGTACGAGGGAGTCTAAACTTTGGCTTCTCTGCTTCTTTGTTCATCCAAGTCTTCCTAAGTTTGCCTGCCCTATTCCTTGCATCCATTTGGCTCCAAAATGATCCTTAAAACACCGAAATCTGCTCCATATGCAAAATGTATGGTATACAAGTGCACAACATGAAAATTACCCTAAAAGGAGTCTAGAATGATGCAAATGCTATGATATGGATGGAAAATAACTCTAACAATGGTCCTAAAAAGCTATAAAATCCAGACATATCAGTTTTTCATCTCTCTCTCTGCCTCGGCTTGATCCTCCTTCTTAATACTCATAAGCTTGAAATGAGTTCCAATAGGTGTATTTATTGTTCTTGTTTCAGACACTTGAAATGTTCTCAACTCTTGGCTATGTATTCTTCCTGATATAAACTCAACACACCCTGCTGTTTGTCACATGTTATGTCAATTCCCAAAATCCTCTTTGCTGCTCCCAAATCCTTCATTTTGAATTCACTGCTTAACATGTATTTGAGTTTCTGAATTTCAGCTTTACTCTTGGCTGCAATCAACATGTCATCCACATATAACGATAAATAGAGATAATTAGTCTCATCATACCTCCTGAAATACACTCACAGATCATGCCTACTCCTTGCATAACCTTTAAGTTTCATAAACTCGTCAAACCACAGATTCCACTGTCTTGGTGACTGTTTTAAGCCATACAATGATCTCTGTAACAAACACATGTCTTCACCTTTTGAAAAACCTTCAGGTTAATCCATCAGTATCCTTTCACCCAGTTTACCATGTAGAAAGGCTCTCTTTACATCCATCCATTCTAGCTTAAAATCATAATTCACCACAACCGATAGAATAATTCGAATTGTAACATGTTTTACCACGGAAGCAAACACCTCATTGGAGTCCAGTCCTTCAATCTGAAAATACCCCTTGGTGACTAGTCTACCTTTGAATCTAGGCTCTTCAACCCCTGGTATTCCTGGCTTGAATTTGTAAATCCATTTACAGACAATTGATCTCTGTTTTTCCTGTCTTTCAATCAATTTCCAAGTCTAGTTTTTCAACAAAGACTCAATTTCCTCTTTCATTGCAGCTGCCCACTGAAGTTTTAATTACAGTTAATAGCTTCTTTATAGCTTCTAGGCTCATCTTTATCAATCAGCTGCGACATACTCAAAGCATAGGCTGCAACATCATAATCATCAAATCTGCTAGGTAACTTAGCTGGTGTTCTTCTCTGTCTATCCTGTGCCAGAACATAGTTATCAAGCATTGCTTCCACTTTTGATTCACCAACAGAGTCATCATCTCTGTTACCATTACCATGCTCTTGATTTTATTTCTTTTCATCTGAAACTCCACCTTGATCCGAACACCCTTTTGATGAGCTTTGTGTTCCTAAAATTTTTCCTCTAGAACCCACTACTCTAAAACTTTCAGCCATATATGAGTAATCTGATCCTCTGGGAGAATGAAACTGACCCTTTTACCCATTTTTCTCTTATCATTCTCCTGCTCCTCAGATAACTTTTTCACATCCTTGTAGAGAACCTCTTCATAGAGAATTATATCTCGACTTACAATGCATTTTTTATCCTCTCCATTCTAGATTTTGTATCCTTTAGCACCTTGAGGATACCTCATGAAGATTTTCTTTTTAGCCCTTGGTTTTAGTTTTCCCTGATCAACATGATAGTATACTAAACAACTGAATCTCCTCAAATGTATGTAATCTACTTTCTTCCCTGACCAAACTTCTTCCAAGATTTAAACTTTAATGGTACTAATGGCAACCTGTTTATGAGGTAAACAAATGTAGAGGATGCTTCCGCCTAAAATGATTCACCAAATCCTGTTTCATATAACAAATTACTGACTTTCTCAAGAATTATTTTATTTAACCTCTCAGCCACTCAATTTTCTATGGAGTGTAAGGACACATCTTATGCCTCAAAATTCCGTTTGCTTTGCAAAAATTATCTAAGAAAGAATCACAGTACTCCAGGCCATTTTCTGTCCTCAACGCCTTGACCTTTCTTTCACTTTGATTCTCTACAAGAGTCTTCCACTCAAGAAACTTTGAGAATGCTTTATCCTTAGTCTTAAAGAAATATATCCACACCTTTCTTGAGAAATCATCAAGAAACAAAATGTTGTATTGACATTAGACAGACTTTGAGTCACATTTGGTGACCCCCATAAATCTGAGTGCACATACTCAAGAACACCACTTGATGTATGCTATCCTGTGTTGAATGAGAATTTGTGTGCCTTTCCCAAAATGCAATTTTTGCACTAGTGTAGTTTCGAGATTTCACTTACTTTCAGTAACTTGTTCTTAACTCACGGCTGCCACCTTTTATCACTCATATGTTCCAGTCTGTTATGTCAAAGTGCATTACTATCTCATGTTTTCTCTTTTGTGTTTGCTTGTCCCAACATAGGTTCACCATCAAGGAAATAGAGGTGTTGATGTAATCACTGGCCAACATTTCTTTGTCACCCTTAAACACTTATAACCTCTAATCTTTTTATTTAAACCAACACCCTTGAGACTCCAACTGTCCCTGTGAAATCAAATTCTTTCTAGCTGTAGGGGAATATCGGACATTTGTGAGTATGACCTCCTTGTTGTAGTGATTCAAGACCTTGATCTTTCCAACAGTCGTGATCTCACAAAATGTATTATTACCCATTAATATTCTGCCACCATCTATCATTTCCAGATCCCATTTGATCTTTCATATAGTGTCATATGATATTTCTCAGATCGACCTCTTGATTTAGATCCCATCAAACCTTCACCGACAGACTTCTGTTTGAGCAAGCCTTTAACATTCAGCTCATATTTAATAGAATATCATGACTTGATAATCTCATAAACTATTATTATCTGCTTCCCAGGACTATATTTTAGGGTGTGCACAAGGTTTTTAAAATGCCTCGGAAGATTGTTTAATAGTATAGTCGTCTGATCTTCATCTTCCATCTTTACAACAAGACTTGAAGCTCAGACATCAACTTGTTAAACCCATCTAGATTTTGATCCAGATTTTCATCCTCCATTCGAAAACTAGGTGTAGATTTTACTTAATATGTATTTCCCTGAGCTGTCTTTTCCTCGACAACTTTCATCAAAACAATATTAGTCAGACTCATGCTCAACAGGTTCTTGACCCTCTTATCTTTCAACTTACCTGTTTGGCTCTTTTCTTCTGTTCAACCGCAATCAACTCTTCTTCACTGTCTTCCTCATTTTCATATTCATCTTCTGAATCCATATCAGTTGATGCATGTATAATGTCATCTAAACCCAGAATTTCAAGCTGAGCCAGAGCCTTGTATTTCCATAAGGCAAAATCACCGTCTCCATTGAAATTTTCAATCTCAATCTACCTTGAGCTGATTCTATCCGATCGTTTGCGAAAGAACTGATCTCCTTACAACTCTACTCTGACAGCTCTCTGAAACCCACTTATGAACAAACCACAAACAACCTTTAACCAATACAAACCATAGATGTAGACACAACCGACCTTTAACCAATACAAACCATAGATGTAGACCAAACGTTGGTCAAAGTACGTCTCGTCAGAAAGCTTCAGATAGCTTATAATCAAACCAAGAAATATAAGCACAACCCTCTGTCACTCACGAGAGATGATCTACCCAAAAGCTGATTACAAAAATATGTATCCTATGAATCACTCTCTACAAATATATGTGTTATCCCTTATCTCTCTAATTCTCTCAGATCTTGAACCTTGCTCATAAAGCTCTCACCAAGCTCTGCGTTCTGTGTTTTGTGCTCCCCACGAAGCTCTGACAAAACCCTAATATATATACTTCCTCTTTCCTAAAATCCTTTTCTGCTGTCTGTTAACTCACATCGTTAACAGATGTCTGCCTTCTATCACACATTAATAGAGATGTGATGCCTCCATAGAAAAAGACCTAGAGAATGTTATGACATGTGTGTGACCTAATTTTAGGTACTTATTCTTCATGGGATTCAAGATACATCTCAGTCCAAATAACATCCAATAAATCACGGCCCACAGCAACCTGAATTCAGCTCATAAACCTGAGTCTAGCTCATAAACTTAAGTCGAACTCAATAACCAGAGTTCAACTCATAACGACATGCATGCATTACCCTTTTCTTGTTCATGTCTAGTTAATTTCGCACCTACACGAGCATTATAATTTCCACTAATACCAGCATAATTTACCATTAAATCATTTTCTCCATGCATATACAATATTTTATAACTCAGCATGAAATTCTTTACAATAGAGATGACTCCAAATATTCACTAAAAAAATAAATCTTCTATTCTGACATTAAGACAAAGACAACCGAAATCTAAGGTGATGTTTGATTCAGTGAAAACTTCATACACTCCTTCAACCCTTCCAAATATTCATTTGTAAGTAAATCCATGACGAGCATATTGCGGATGAAAATAATTATAAGATCTAAAGAAGACATTTTTGTGTGTTTTTGTGTACAATTTTTTGTAGGAATGTGAATGTCTTGAATGATTGAATAGACTCGTAAGATAAATTTTTAGGGTATATAGATGTTAAAATTAGACGTGTTTCCAACAACAATGCATCAGAACCAACAAATAAAATCTATCAATTACCGTAGAAGTTTTATAAAGATCATAAATTTGTCGAACACCCTTCATAGTTTTTTGACCTACTCACTAGCTGTTTTAGAACCATTGTAAACATCGTGTGTATAGGCTTAGATTCATTGATATTTTACATCATTTGATATATTTTAGCATTCAATTTGTTCATTCTCATGTTAGGCTAATCTTTTGCATCTTTTGTATTTAGAGTCCTACACCTTATTTGGAGATTTGGCGATTAGAGAATAGTATCACAAGCAAGTAAATGAAGTTTTTAGAGAAAGAGTTCACCTATCAAGCCAAAAGATGCCATGGATGATGTCATCCATCTCTAGGTTTAAGAAATGGCTCGGTGAAGCTTGGAAACCTTTCAGAAGCTCACATCAACCTCCGAATCGATGAGGGAGGTCGATTGAACAAAACCAAGAACAAATGAGTCTTCTGGAAGCTTACATCAAGCTTAGATCGATTAAGGAGGCCGATGGGATAACACAAAGAAGAAATGAGCCTTATGGAAGGTTATATCTAGGTCAATTTGAGAGGTTGATGCTGAGCAAAAGACACAAGAAAGACCTTTCCGGTCATTTCAATGAGCCTTAAGGTTGATGCCACCAACGTTACTTATTTTTAGCTAGATTTGATCTGATTTGTCTTGAACTTACCCAGTTTATCCTAGGTTCATCCGGGTCGGCACATACCCATACTCAACTTTTACACGACATAGTCTAGAAGATTTTAACGAGAAGAACAAAAATCCAAGCTCAATCACTTTCGAGCTGCTTGGAGATCGATCTCCTGAGGGGTTCTACTAGGCTGGGAATATGTCTATGTAGTTTTCTTTGAGAAGTGTTATTTGGCATTTCCTATTCTAAAGATGCTTGTCAGACTGTTAAACGTTCTAGGTCTCTCATGTTGTAGCCTTGTCCCATCATTGTCTGAATTTCTCTCGTGCTATTTGTGTGCGTACTGGAGAAAGAGATCTCCTCTGGTTTGATGAGCTCTTGAGTCTCTACGCGGGTGAATAAGAATGATACTTCCTTTGGGATGTAGTACTTATCAAATCGCCCTAATATAAAGTTTATAGAGAATCTTTGGGACTTAGCGGCATTGATATTTCTTTTTTCAACTAAGCTTGAGTTTGTTGAAGATTGTTATCCGACTATGTTTTGACATCTTTGGAACGTCTCCCCAAGTTAAGGAGGAACCGTGGTGGTTCTCATTAATGCCCTACATTTTCATTTCTTCCTTTATTACACACTTCACTATGACTGAGGAATTGACGCTCGGGTGGTTAAGGCTGATATCGATGATTTGGCTTGTCGGTTCCACCATAAAATGTTTCTTGACACACTTTCTTGGAAGGTTGTATCTAAAAAAGCCTTGTTCACAATTGGAATTCTTGAAATTAGTTTCTCAAGGTGGAGAAGTTTGATTCACTCAAGGGTTCCTTAAGGCACAACTTTCCCATTCTCCTTGCTTTGCTAGGTGTTTATCCTGGTAAGTTTCTTTTTGGTTTGTGCAGTATACCCGTTACTTCTTGTGATTTAATGGGGTTCGTGTACTTGATAGTTTTTATTGGGGAATCCTCTTCAAGGAAGCGAGTGTGACTCTCCTCATTCGACGAAACTCACAGATTAAGAAAGGCAAAAGCACTCAGCTTTTCAAGATGCCTCGATACCCCTCCCTTTGTTCAGTTGTGGGTTCTTTCTCTTTCCTTTTGTCACTCAGGGAATGGACTTGCTCCGTGATCTGGCGAGGAGGGGGTGCTAGTGTTGGTGTCAATGCGCCAACGAAAAAAAGCACGCTTAATAGAGGATCTTCTGTGAGAGCAAACTATTTTTCTTAGAGCACTTGTGTTGAACAAAGCCAACTGTGCAGAGAATTCTTTGGGACTTTGTTGTGCTAGTTTTAATTTTCAAAGTACGACAGTCCGTTTGATGTGGTTGAGGCTCTCTGATTAGTCAGGAACTCAGACTGGAATATCATCTCTCTAGCCAAGCTAATGGGGAAATATCCATGTGTAAGTGCTATTGGTCTTCAACCTCAGTTAGTTTTCTATTTATAATTCTCTTCTCTTCTCGCTAGGTGATTAGAAGCTGATTTACACATTTTACTTTGAATGCTTTAGCGGCTCTAAACATGTTATCTGCTTTCTACGAGTACAAATCCATGGGGACAAAGAGGTGCCAAACTAAACAACAAGTTGGCATTGTTTGAGGAGTCCTTGTCGTCGATGGTAGGCGAGAAAACTGTTAATGACAAAGTTATCCGATGTGAAGGTGAGAAAAAATTGTTAATGATGATTGACGCCACGACCTTGATTAAGTACATTCATAAGATGCTGTTGAAGGGGGCGTCTTGTATGAAGACCATGCAATTGATGGTTTTTTGGACTCCGTATACAACCGCCAGGAAAAGTAGGTCGACAAAGTTTCTTGTGTTAATGTGGATCCATGAGAGCTCGACGATTTCTATGTATAGGCGAATGACAAGAGTGTCGTCATGCGAGTGGTCTAAACCTACGTTGTCCTCTACTTTGAAGACAATGATCACTTGATGGGAATTTCTCTAATTCTTCCTTGCTCCGGGATTTTCAGGCCTACTTTTGTGAGCTTTGACAAAGCTAACGGAATCTCAACAATAATCAAGATCCTCCTTCAATGAAAGCTATGTGATGCTTTCTCATTGGTGGGAGCAAAGCTTTTGTCGTCATGCGGTCATACTGCAGATAGATTCTACATTTCCTAACATACTTTTTTTGTCTCCCCGGGAGTACTCCCTTCTTTCTTTTTTGGTGTACTCCTTCCTATCTTTCCTCTATTTTCGTATCCCATCACACCATTTCCCTTTGGTTTGAGGATCTTCACAGTAAGATAGTCATAGAGGGAAATTCGCGTTGTCTGTTGGTAGTTACAAACTTTTTTTGATTACGATGTGGTTAGCTTTGTGATTATTTTTGTACCGTGTACAAGTGTTTGCCATTGCTTCCTTCTCTTTGTCTTTCCCAGGATGGCTAAGAAATTCCTTTATTTTTATCTTTTAGTACCAAGTTTCCTAATCTACACCTAGTTTGCGTAGTCTTATGGCGCAGTGCAAGACATCATGCAAGTTAGATTGGGGGTTTAACACTAAGTTGGCTCAAAACTGGAAGTTTGGCTATAGTTTAGAGTCCAGGGCTAGCAGTACTATTTCATCGCGTACGTGCACACTTCTGGCCTTTAGTTGCTTAGAAGCGATTGATGTATTATCATAGCGGTTCAAACTTTTCTTGTCTTATGTTCATTATTTATTTTGTTGTAACTCAGTTTTATATAAAGATTGAGTATTGCTTAATGAAGGCCTTTGCCTACTTCTCAAAGTTGTGTATCGATCCAAGCATCAAAGTGGATAACCAATCTAGGAAATTACCTTGGAGGCTTTTGGCTAAGAATCGGCATAAGCCTATATGGTGCTCTTCTAGCTTGAGATACACCCAATCTAAAATTTTTGAAAAAGGTGGTAGGGTCTGAATCGTCACAGTATTGGAGGAACTTCAGTGTTCTGATTGGGTGGATCTCAGCGTGAGCGATACGATAAATGAAGCGGGTGTTTCCTGTTTGCTATATGGCGCAGTGGAGTTCTGGAGTGCTTGTTGTTGCTGGATGGACTACAGATTTCATTTTCTCGCATTTGATTAGTTCTTTGATACTATAAAAAGAAGTTATTATATTTCATCACTTTCTCATTGGGATGATCCACGATCGTTTTGCAGTTTTCGTGCTATTCTCTACTGTTCTTCTTTCGTACATGTTTTGCAATCTCTGCTCATGTGGGAGTCCTCCGGGCGTTCATGTTGCTCTTGATGGTTACTTTTTGATTTGTTTAGGTTCTTTGCTCCTAGCACAAGAGCTCTTCATTGTTCCTCGTCGTCTTGTCAAGTTGTTATTTATGTTCTCTGTTTTTCTTCTCATGACACTCCAAGAGGTCTTGATTTCACTATTCACTTTGTCGTGCCTGCTCGTGAAGTTTCCAGCCATGTTTCGCAATTCTGATCACCCTGCTGCATCATCGGAGGCATTGGTGGGTGATCCAGGGGGTTTTCTTCCTCCACTGGTGGTGCCCTTCTGATACTTTGTGATCGTTCTATACGGTGGCTAGTTGGTAGTTTTAAGAGATAGTTTTTTTTATTGAGAAGATTTTTATTCGGCTTATGGTGAGCGCCATATTTTTTATGCAGAAAGCAACAAACAATTTAATAAAAACACAAGATCTAATCTCTAAGAGCCTAAAAATCTTGATCCTAACTAAAGTAAAACCTCTATAATTGAATATGTTATAACTTAAAACATTTATTAATTAATTTATAATGATATTAATTTATCTAAAATTAATATTTATTCATTTAAAGAAATATTTAACAAAAGAATATGAAAATATTACATTTGGTTTATAATTTTGAGAACTATAATTTGATTTAATATTATAAGTGTTTTAGAATTCTAATTCTTTCTAAAAAAATTTCTATTATTTATTTTATACTTTGGTATTCACTTATTTTATATTATGTTAGTAATTGTTTTCATTTTTGAAATATTTTGACTTCAATAATATTAAGAACTTATAATTTACTATATTGTAAAAGTAGTTACAAATAATTTACCAATAATGAGTCAAAAATTACGCATATTAATTGTTTGAGGTGAATCCGAGATCTTACTTCGCTCCACGGGAAATAACAGGTCAAATACTAAAGAACAAACCAATTGCAAGCTTCAAGGCTTCAACTCAGATATCATTATTAAGTCGGCAAAATCTCGTCTCGTTCTTCGAACTTAAAGAGACGTCGGATGACACGTCATCACAATAAAGAAATGGAAATTTTCCTATTCTGACATGGAAAATTTTCCTAAATCTAGCATGAACCTTACCATATTCAATCTTATCAACACAATTCCTTTATATTTTCCACATGTAACTGCCTTTATAACCTATAAATAGAGGCGCAATCCTTTGAAAAAGATATCAGCTTTTTGACATACTACAAGCTAATAAGAATGCCCTAGTCGGCAATCATCTCTACTCTATTGAGTTAACTACTCTTGCTCCAATCCAACTCACAAGTGTCCTTGCACATTCTCTCCCACTCTTTTGATCAAGAACCTTGGATTCTAGTACTATTTGTGTTAGACCCGGTTCGAACAGTTGGCGCCGTTTGTGGGGAAAATATCAAAGGACAGCTTCACAAAAACAAGACAAAATTCTGAGCAATAAAAGATGGTTGAAGGTGCAGTCACCGTCAGTTCACCAGAACAGAGGGAATCTCACCCTCAAGGGCACATTGACCTAACAAACGGGTCAACTCGGACTTACGAGAATAACCGTGAAGAAACTTGCATAGATATTGATCTTCCACCACAGCCTTTGGGGTCACCATCACTCGGAACCTTAGTGCGCAACCTGATCGTGCATCACGAGGCTTCCAATCGAAGAAACGTAGAGAGATTCGACGAACTCAAATCTCGCTAAAATGAAAGTAGTCTCCCATCTACACAGGCCAATAGGTCATACAGAGAAGCACTGGCCAGCGTTCAGAGGAACTTATTCAGAGAAATACCGAGTCCACATCCAGTGAACACCTTGGTACAAAATCACTCTATGATGCAAAGCATGCTAGGACAGAATGCCCCAACAACTCTAGTTACTGCAACCGTGTTGAAGATGATGGACGATATGAGGTCAAAATTCCATCAAGCTACCAGATCGGCACCTGAGATAGGAAGAATCCTAGCTTAAGCTCAAAATTCACTATTTGCACCGAGGTTGAGAAAAGTCTCGGTAAATAGAGGATTGCGACTTTGATGCCTTCTTACAATGGGAACACAGATCCAATATAATTCATGAGCGCCTTCACCGTCATGATGAATGCGATGAACTACACTCTGGACAACAAAGACGCAGCTTACTGTTAGCTTTTTTTCTGAGAATTTGACCAGTGATGCCTTGGTATGGTTCACCAAGTTGCCAGTCGGGTCAATTGAGAGCTTCAACCAACTTGCCAAGTTGTTTATAAAGCAATATGCCTTATTCGTCAGCTAGGATACCGCAACCACCAAATTGAGATCCTTAAGGCAAGGCTTTGCCGAGCCCCTGAAGTCATACCTCGGGCACTTCAAGAAGATCCTGACAAAAGCTAAAGTCAGTGATGACATGGTCATTGAAGCCCTCTGAACTAGAATGGAAACCGACAAAGCTCTCAAATGGGGCCTTTTCATAAATCGGCCCAGCACAATCTCTGACGCTCGTTGTAGAGCAGCAAGGCATGCAGATTATGTGGAGGAAAAGCAAATCCTCTAACCAAACTAAGATACATAGCGCAACTCAGCAACAAAAGAGCTGAGGGAAGGGCACTATGAGCCGAGACAGCACAGCTGAGGGGAAGCAAACTCGGCAACAGATTTTCAAGTCAAGGAAAATAGCAGCCCGTGTAGTAGGCCATTCTATAACACATACAACCGAAATGAGTATTGCGAGTTTCACAAGAAAGCAGGTCATTCGAATTCGAAGTGTAAACAGCTGCAAGAATTCCTTGCTGTGAAGGACAATTGGAGGTTTCCGATGAAGAAACTAAGAAATTCAAGGTACAAAAACAGAAAGAAGCCGACTTACGAGAAGCCGCATTCAAGTCAGCAAACTCAAAAGGCGACACTTCGGGAAGACTCTAACTGACAAAAACCAGTCAGAGACAATGACGAATTTGGCGATCCACGAGTTGTTGTCGATGTAATCATGGGTGGATTACAGTTTTCTGACGACACTATCCGTTCGATCAAGAACTATGAACGGAGAATAGTTGCTTCAATCAACCAAGAACCCCTAGGGGAGAATATGCAGGTAGTAGACTCGGCGATAACATTCATGGCTGAGGATGTTAAAGGAGTTAGTTTTTCGGATAATGACCCCATAGTCGTCAAACTCCGAGTTGCCAACTGTGATGTTTCGAGAATTCTCATCGACAATGGGAGTTCGGTGGATCTAATATTCAAGGAGAATTTGGACAAAATGGCAATGCAAGATGTTCAGCTCAAACCTGTGGACAGGACTTTGACCGTGTTTGATGGAAGTACAATCAACGCAATCAGAATACTGAAGCTAGCGGTCTGAGTTGTCGGGATCACAAGATAGATCAAGTTACTTGTTATAGACAAACCGCCAATCTACAACATGATCCTAGGAACACCATGGATACACACAATGAAGGCTGTCCTATCTAGCTATCATCAATGTATTAAAATTCCGTCAAGTGAAGGAGTTTACACACTTAAAGGAGATCAAAAGATGTCTAGGACTTGTTTCATCGCCGAGTTAATTACGTAGCAAGTCATGCATGATCACAGCGTCTATAGGAAGCAAAGGGTTATCTGAACCAACCGCTCCCGAAAAACCGGATCGATCAACTGTTGAATTCGTCAACATTGATGTGACAGACTCGATGAAATGCATAAGCATCAGAGTATACTTAAGCAAGCCTATCAAAGACAAGTTGATTCAACTCCTCGAAGAGAATATGACGACATTAGTATGGACAGCAAGTGACATGCCCATAATAAATCCAGTAATTACAAGCCACAGGCTAAATGTCGATCTTATATACAAGCCGATCAAGCAAAAGAGAAGGAAGCTCGGGCCAGAAGGAACAAAGGCCATAATCGACAAGGTCAAAAAGCTAATTAAAATAGGGTCTATTGCTGAAGTTCAATACCCTGAGTGGCTAGCCAATCTGGTAGTCTTTCCGAAAAAGAAAGGAAAGTGGCGAGTATGTGTCGACTTTACCGACCTTAACAAGGCCTACCCAAAGGATAGTTTCCCATTGCTAAACATCGACCAAATTATTGAGGCAGCCACAGGGAAAAAACTTCTTCATTCATGGACGCTTTTTCAGGATACAATCAATTTCGGATGCATTGTGACGACATAGAGAAAACCTCTTTCATCACGGAGCAAGGAACTTAATGCTACAAAGTCATGCCATTCGGGTTAAAGAACACGGGAGTAACCTATCAGCGTTTAGTGAACAAGATGTTTGACAATCAACTCAGGCAAACAATGGAAGTATAGATAAACGACATGCTGGTCAAGTCGTTAAAGGCAGAAGACCATGTCGATCATTTAGCTTGTTGCTTCCAAACACTGAAGGAGTATCAAATGAAACTCAACCCGGCAAAATACACCTTTGGGGTTACCTCAGGAGAATTGCTTGGATACATAGTCACTCAAAGAGGAATCGAGGCTAACCCAAAGCAAGTTACGACAATCCAAGAGTTGCCTTCTCCAAGGAATAAACATGAAGTGCAAAGACTGACAGGTGGTGTAGCAGCCTTAAATCGTTTCATATCACGCTCAACCGATAGATATCTTCTACAATTTGCTCCGTGGAAACAAGGAGTTCAAGTGGGACAAGACTTGCGAAAAGGCTTTCTCCAAGTTGAAAGAGTACCTTTCAAGAACACCAATCCTCGCAAAACCAAAAAATGGAGAACCAATGTACTTATACATCATGGTATCTATGTCAGCAGTAAGCGGTGTGCTAGTTCGAGATAACAGAGGAAATCAGCACCCAATTTTCTACATCAGCAAGTCACTAGACGGAGCCAAGTCCAGATACCTAACTATAGAGAAACTCGCGTTAGCAGTAGTCACTTTAGCAACGAAAATACGACCCTACTTCCAGTCTCACACCGTTATAGTGTTAACGAATAATCCACTGCGAATGATACTGCATAGTCCAAACCAATCAGGGCGATTGACCAAGTGGATGATTGAGTTGAGCGAATACAACGTCGAGTTCAAAGGACGAACAAGTGTAAAATCTCAATTTTAGCCGACTTCATAATTGAGTTATCCCCCGATCTAGAGCCTCTAGAATCGGCCAAAGTTTCTCAAATATGGAAGATATACGTAGATAGATCATCGTCACAGCACGGCTCGGGTGTCGGTATCTGACTAGAGAGTCCAACAAGGGAAATCCTAGAACAGTCATTCCAACTTGTATTCCGGCGTCCAACAACAAAGCTGAGTATGAAGCATTGATCGCATGAATAAAATTGGCCAAGGAAGTTGGAGCAACCAATATTGATTGCTATTGTCACTCCAAACTAGTCGCTAACCAGGTTAACGAGGGCTATGAAAAAAAGAATGATCGAATGGAAGCTTATCTCAAATTCGTTAAATAGTTGATCAAGGATTTGGGATTCAAGATTAATAAAATCTCTAGATCTGAGAACACCTCTGCCGACGCTCTAACAGCTCTCACGTCCACAACAGACCCCGTATAGAGAAGAATAATACAAGCAGAGAGTGTAGATCATCCGAGTATAAGCTTACCGAAAGGAGACCTCAAACTCGTCTTCGCTATAGATGACATTCAGGACGAGTCAGATACCGAGATGGCAGATGCAAAACTGATCAACAAACCAAAGGTTAATTGACGATACGAGATCCTTGCATACATCCTTGACGGTGAAACACCAGAGGATAGATGGGCATCACGCTGTCTTAAAGCAAAGTGCACTTTTTACGCCCAAGTCAGCGAGAAGCTTTATCGAAGGAGTACAAATGGAGTATTATTTACTTGCGTTCACGGTAATGAGATTGACAGAATCATCAAAAATACGCATGACGGAGCTGGAGGAAACCACAATAGTGGAAGAACGCTCGTTCATAAAATCTGAAACACTCGGCTACTATTGGCCAACTATCACAAAGGATTGCGCTCAATACACTACAAAATGTGACAATTGTTAGCAGCACGGGCACATCATCCACGCTCCGACCTGGGAGCTAACCTCAGCAATCATGCCTTATCTGTTTATGCGATGGGCAATGGATATAGTTGGACTATAACCGTCATCACGGCAAAAGAGATTCATGCTTACCATGAGGTATTATTTCTCAAAGTGAGTCGAGGCAGAGGCTTATTCTCAGATAAAGGATAAAGATGTGATCAAGTTTTTATGGAAGAATATTGTTGCTGGCATGGTTTACCTTACGAGATCGTGATAGAAAACAGATCGCAATACATCTCGGCAAAATTCACCAACTTTTGTACCAGATGGAATATTTGAGTAAGCAAGTCAACTCATTGGAACCCACAAGGAAACAGTCACACAGAGGCCACAAATAAACAGATTCTCGATGGACTAAAGAAAAGACTTTCCGAAAAGAAAGGAAATTGGGCATCCGAGTTGGATGGCGTGTTATGGTCACATTGAACTACACCTAGACGCTCGACTGGATAAACTATATTTTCCCTTTCTCATGGAATGGAAGCAATGACTCCAGCCGAGATAGCTGTGCCAACTTTACACCGAGAACATCTCTCAAGAGAACAAGGACTCTAACAACAATGCTATGAAAAATACCATTGACGACTTGGAAGAAGAACGTGACGAGGCACTTCTTTGAGTACAAAACTATCAACAACAAGCTGCAAAGTATTATAATAAGAAACTACTCAGACGACACATTGCGGTAGGAAAACATGGCTGAACTTAACTCCGGGAAAATCGGTGCAAATTTGGAAGGACCGTACATCATCTATGAAGTCGTAAGGCCATGAGTTTAAAAGATCGTTACTATGGCTAGAGCAACGATTCCTCGAAGTTCGAACTCCATCAACTTGAAATGATACCACTATTAAAGGTTCGCCAACTCGGCGAATTAGATGTGTTACTTGACGCATCTCTATTTACTTAATTATGTATTGAGAACTACGTCTTGGATTGATCCCATCAGGGTACGTAGGTAGCCTTCGGGTCCAGCTAGAACTATATAAAAAATTTATAAGCCCCTAGTCGACTCTAAAACAAAAAAAAAGTGTGTTAAACCCTAAAGTCCCTAAAGTTACGAGACGAGAAAAATTCTCACGAAATCAAACGAAAAATCAAATGCAAGTTATCTTTCCTTGTAGCCGGGTCTAATTCCAAAAAACCACATATATAAGAACGTAGTTCTTATCTTCACATGAGTCTTAAAACCTCATCAAACTCAATCTCGAAAGACTTCACCAAGTCTAAACTCGAGAAACATTTATAAGGGCCTAATCCTTATCTTTAAGTCGAGTCTTAAAAACTCACCGAGTACAACCTCAAAAAACTTGAACAAGAATCTAATTCTTACTCCTATTTCAAATCTAAAAGCAGTTTTTAACTGTTATGAGACCAAGTTCTCATAACACCAACGAGAACCTAGGTCTCACCAAAAAACAAAGCATAGCTTTGTACAGATTTTTCGAGATTAAAATCTCACAAAACGACAAAACATAGTTTTGTACAGAATTATGAGATCAATTCTTTCAAAAGACAAAGCATAGCTTTGTATAGATTTTTCGAGATTAAAATCTCACAAACGATGAAACATAATTTCGTACAGAATTACAAGATCAATTCTTGTCAAAAGACAAAACATAGCTTTGTAGAGATCTTTTGAGATTAAAATCTCACAAAACGATGAAACATAGTTTTGTACATAATTACAATATCTCATCTCGTCAAAAGACAAAGCATAGCTTTGTATAGATTTGCCGAAATTAAATTCTCATGAAACAATGAAACATAGTTTCGTACAGAGTTGCGAAATCCATTCTTGCCAAAAGACAAAGCATAGCTTTGTACAGAATTGTTGAGATTAAATTCTCATAAAGCAACGAAACATAGTTTCGTACAAAATAGCGAGATCAATTCTCGCTTGAAAACAAAGCATAGCTTTTTACAGATTTTTACAAGATAAGAATCTAAACAAAAACAGAATGTAACTTCTGTACAGATAGTCGGAAACTATTCAAACAATATTTTACAAATATAGTTTCTGAGTCCAAACTTCTTAAAATTTAAACTGAGTCTTAAACCCTTAGCTTTAAAAGCCACATAATGAAAGTTTTCTACCTAAACTAAAACGATATCAAACTCTCTAACTCGGGAATAAACTTGACTAAATGCGCAAAGACAAGAAAATGATTTCAGGAACTAGAATTCAAGTCAATCATTTGACAAATTTTCATTATACAAGTCATAGTCGAATATCGTACTTCATAACAACTAATGATGTTTTATTTATACAGGAAAAATACTTACAAAGAAAAGTACTGATTACAAAGAAATATATATTGTTGTCAAAAAGCCAAGCGATGGTTACAAAAGTAAAGACTACGACAAAGCCCAGAAAAATTACGACGCTTCTGTGAGTCTACTTTTACCAGCGTTGGAAGCCTCACCCACCTCGAAAACAGGGATGACCAAGTCTCCCAGAAGTAGCAGCGTCAAGCTCTCCCTATTAACGAGACCCTTAAACTTGTCTATTTTAGCGGTCATCAAGTTGGTGACCTCAAGAGCGATGTTGAGTTGCCAAGCGGACAAACATTAGAGAAGGTTTGTCGACCCAAGATATTGGGCGTACGACAAATAAGCCTCAAGGTTCCTATCTAGGTCGTTAAACCGAGCAACAATTTGGGCAAAACAATGAGACAGTTGGTCACGGAGGATCTTGAATACCCTTGAGTTCTCAACAGTCAAGGCTGACGAAGTTGAGAATCAAAATTCTACTTCATGGAGTCCAACTTGGCTTGCAATTTTTGAGGCTCATCACCAGCTTTCTCAGTAAACTTGAACGCGGCACCCTGATCAGAGTCGGCACAGTCAAGGAACTCCGACAAAGCCGTATTCTGTTCCACCAATTCGAGGATGTTTTTATGCTGTAGTCTTAACTCGTCCTTGACACGAGCGAGCTCCTCTTCGGTAGCAGAAAGCTTAGACCGAGTCTCCACCACTTCAAGGTAATCCGGAGCAACTCGGGTAACAGAAGACAAGTTCCTCCAAGTACTGCTCTCCGGGTTGGCAACGGATCTCTCATGTTCCAACATATTGTTGTTCAAGCAGGCGATAAACTTCGAATACATTGGAAAAATGGAAGTTAGAAAACAGAGCAATCCAATAATATAAAGCGACATTCAGAAGTTAATACGAACTCGGAACAGCAAGTAGGTAGCCTCTTCATACTCCTCGCGGTTCTTCATCTGATCGATGGAGGGGAGGTGCTCCAACGAAGTCATAATCTAACTCATTAACTCAGCACACTCTATCCAGAACTCCAGAATCGAGCAAAGATCAATATGGTTATAGTTAAAACAGAAGTCAGGAACACGCCTACTCCTTCCACGAGAAGCACCCGCGAAACCACTCTTACCAGTTCTCCTAGGAGAACTAATCCTCAGCGGCGGATCGGCTCTCGCCTTTTTTGGAGGTCGCAAATTTCTGCGACCAGACTCGGAAGGGACTTCCACGATATCCCGAGATGGAGCAGTAGCGGGTCTAGAAACCATAGAAGGCCCTCAAGAAGGCTGAACGTTCAGTCCATTAAGCGCGAAATTCACATCGGCTTCAACATTCGGGAGTTTGAATTCATCAAGACCTATCTTTTGAAGAATAAAAAGAGTTTAGACAAATTTGAGAAAACTCAAGTCGGAAGAAAGTAAGACGCAAAGCCGGAAGTCGCTAAGAGAGTTGCAGAGATGAAAAGTGAGTGGTTAAAAGAGAAGAAGCACGATATTTATAGGAAATTACTGGAAGCCGAAACAGCGCCAAACAGATTATGACTGAGTGGGGGGGAAATCACCGCAACGCCATGTGGTAATAATTATGACTTGCCTTAAACCAAGGCGACTGTTCGAATAGCCCATTCATGATCTAACAATGGACCAAAGATTCTGTAAATTGGAAAACCTTCTGACTCGGAAATTTGGCACGAGAATTTTCTGAGTCTAGGGGGGGACAATTGTTGGAGGTGAATCCGAAATCCTATTTTTTACAAATTCTATTGTAGAATAGTTTTGGATTTTTGTATCTTTATAATAGCATTAATAAAATGCTAAAGCTTATATTAATAGCTGAGCGGAAAGCTAAAATAAATTTCGAGAGAATTTTGTTTTACACTTAGCATTTTTCACTTAAAATTGTTTTCCTCTTTCACAGTACAAAAGAAAGTGAGCCTAATTATTTCTCTCTTTCACTAAACCAAAGAAATCGATTTCCCTCTTCTCAAACAAAACCTAACTCAACAAATTTTGAGAAAATCAAATCTCCTCCACTGCTGAGTCTCGACGTCGGCAAAAAGTATCATCATCATTGGTCAGCTTCAAGTCTCAACTCAATTTTTCCATAGGTTTTGAGTCTGATATCGGTTGGTTAAGGTACCTCCCTAATGAAATGGATTTATTGTTCTTATATATACAAGTCTGAAACTCGATTGGGTCTAGGTTTCGATTTGAGTATTTGATTTCTTTTATTTTTTCTGAGGTTAACAAGCTTTGATGATATCAAAGAAAAATGTAAAAAAAAAATATATATATCCGTAAGGAAGAGATATATCAATCCTATAGTGTAAGTTTTCTATGTAAAAGATACATATATGGTTAAATTCTTTTAGATTAACTGTCATACTAGTAGAATCTAACGATTTTGTAGATTTCTGGATTTGAAAATGAAGTTAAATATGTTCTGTTCTTTGATGGGTTTTTTATCTCTTTTAATAGATGCATATATTGTTGTTATTGTTCGTGCATATATGAAGATTTGGTAGATTTATGAACTCTTTTGGTTTATTTCTTATAACCTTTGAATAATACAGAAGAAATGGATTAGTAATTTTTTTCGAGTAACTATGCACAAAGATACTATTTTGCTATTTACTTAGTCAGTTTTTGATCATTACACGACTTGAGTCTTTTTAATATGGTTTGATTAGTTTCCAATCTTCTGAGTCATGTTAAATTGGTTTAAGCTTTTATATTAAGTGTTTACGTTTCTGTTGGTATCAATGTCTAATCTTGTATTGCTTGTTTCTGAGAAGATTGAGTAAATTATATTGTTTTTTGAGTTTACATACAAAATTGATCATTATTTTATTTTTGTTTTAGAAGTACGTTCTTACAACTCTTTGGATAAAATGGTTGAGCATATGTCTGATTTTTGTATTACTCTTGAAATTTATTGAATTTATTGGACGTTTACTTAACTTTATTCGAGGTTTCTTCAGTTTTATCTTGAATTTACTAAGGTAAATAGGGAGTGTAAGCTGTTTTTAGCTTATAAACATCATCAAATTTATTCGAGGTTTTTCATTCTTCAGTTTTTAATATGTCTCTAATCAGTATACACTATTTAGTTATGTTTTGATCCGAAATATGTCTCTAATCAGTATTCATTCTTCAGTTATTAACATGTCTCTAATCAGTATTCACTATTTAATTTTTTTTTCCACAATGTCATGAATATATGACTGTGAAAAATCAATCTGGTTTTTAGTCAAACGTTGCTCTCAATTTGTGAGAATAATATCACCATTACTTAATATTTCGTGTGATGAGTCTAGTATGTTTTGTATAACGTCATGTAGTCTTAGATTTAGAATACTAATTGCTACAAAATTGATGGAATTGATTCTTGTGGTTTAAAAAAGGTAATAAAATAAAATATTGTACAAGTTTTGGTTCATCTTTGTATGTATGGACTTGAATATATATATATATATATATATATAGCTTTTGCACATTTTCTTTAATCCGTAAACAGGAGAAGACAAAATTGTTTCAAGCACCGACAGAACCATAACACCCCTCCTCTTATTTTCTAATCTCCTAACATGGATTCCTTAACCAACTATCAATTAAAAGATTCAAAGCTCACTTTAAACCCAATCATTTCGGATAACGCTTGCATCTCTAAGGGAACTAACAACTGGCTTTCCATCACTAACCAGCTGCTACTACTGTTTTCTTGATCCATCCAAGATGGCCGCGGTGGTGGAATATGGGACGGAGGACTCGTAGTATCTCATTCTTTGATAAATAATCAGTATGAGTCAGACTAACTAGTTTGTTACGTCAGCTCCAAAAGGATAAGTTGTTGCGTTCGAATCAAGAATGTTTAGTGGAGTTCATAATTGCGCAGTGAGTCTTTTCTTCCGTGATTAATTGTTGGCTCACTGAGCACTTATATCCTTATTTTGAGGACGTTAATGAATTTCAAAGGACACCACACCAATTTGTTATGTACAGACGATGTGAAGGACTTGTTTTTTGGTAAGAGATGTACGTTATTATATGTAAATTCGGGAAAAATTGCTCGACGCTAGGATGATGAAAAGCTTAATCATTGACATTTTCCTAGAATTTTTCATAGACCGATTGCTCACGTTACCCTTTTTAGCTTCTAGAATCTATTTCTTAGTTTAAGATTAAGCAATCGATATTTCACGATCAAGGGTGCAGTACTATTAACTAAATAAAATAGATAGACCTTTCTCTTCATCTCAGGTCAAAATCATAGATCAAACTGCTGAATAGAAAAAATAGGATAACACAAGGGCTTGCTCCCAAAGTCAAAAAAAAGAGATTTTTTATTTATTTACATCCGCGTCTTTTAGAAAGAGCCGCTAAATTAAGCTCTCAATTAGGTGAATGAAGTATGACTGTATTACCACTCCAAAAGCACACTTCTTTCTGTTTGCATAAAAGTGGTGTTGTTCCCAAATCACGCTTTCTTCCAATGTCGAGATGTGGAGCGTAGCCGATCTTCTTTTCTCTCTGCGTGTAGGAACTATATATATATATATATTTATATGTAGGTAGTGTTATAATAGGGGATTATAGGCTTTAAAATATGTTCGTTAGTGTGTGTTCCTATAATTGAATGCATTGCAGAGTTGATCATGTTTATGAGATGGGTGCATGGTATTTTGAACGCACAATATTAGCAGAATTAGGTAACATTCACATGATATTCTGCATGTGTTTTGACTATACAAATATAGATCTTCATTTAGCTAGTATTGTAGTTGATTATTTAATGACAAGAGGGATGTATGTGTCTTATAAGTTGCATAAGGAATGGTACTATCATGGTGATGCCAATGTGGCTGACTATTGTGAAGAAAAAAATTGAGGAACAGAGAGATCTACGGTCTATTTCAAGAAGATGAATAGTTAGATGAAGAGTTAGCAAAGAAATATGAAATTGCTGAGTGTGAAAACATATTAGAATATGAGTTCTTGCAAAACTAGCAGATGCATAGACACTTTATATTTTAGTGTGTGTCGTATAGTAAGTTTTCAGCAATTATGTATTTGTTAAAGCTTAAAACACAGAAGGGGTGGTCAGATAAAAGTTTCAACGACATACTTGAGACATTACCAAAATTACTACCAGAGGATAATGTACTTTATATGTCATTATATGAGGATAATGTACTTAATTTGTATCATGTTTTGTTAGTTACTAAAAATAGTATGTTATGTTGGTAGCGTACAGGCTAGAACAACCAGCACATGAAAATCAGAAATGCAAGCTGATGGATATTAGTAAAAAGAAGCGGGTAGTTGCTGAAGCACGTTTGGCTTCAAACAATCCATAACAAATTGTTCATTTTATTATGTTGGGGCCAAATATTGTCAAAGTTTGGGTAGATGTAATAAATGTTAAATATGATTTTGTTTTGGAGGCCTTAGTCAGAAATCGAGTACATGAAAGATGTAATAGGTATATTTATTAAATGGCTAGAAGATGATGTGGTAGTCTTTTGAACTGACTTTTATGTTGTAGTATCAATTGTAATATGATGTCAGATATGAAGTAAAGTAGTAATAGATGTTAGATATTCTGTTAGGATGTTGGATTACTTTTGGATGTTTAATTTATATTTTGGATTTATATTTGTGTTCTTTTGTATATTTCATATTTGATTTTAGGTCTGAAAACGAATGTAACCAAACACAGCTTACCAAATGTATATGATAATTCATAACACAAACATATAACCATTATACTAAAGGTTAAGGCACATACTATATAGCTATTTAAAATTATTTTTACAACAAACAATTAATGTTGTATTAAACTATTTTACAACACAAGAATATAACTAGAAAAGAAAAAATAGATTTTAGGGTATCGATTTTGGCTAGGAATCGGGTTTTGTCGATCTAACTATTGATAAAAAAGAAATATTTTATAACATACAAATATGGCTACTATAAAGTATATAAGAGCGTTTTAGATGTGACATAAGAAACTATAATATATCACTAAGATAAAGTTATTAAAGAATACGAGATAATAGCAAAAAAAAGGCTATAATATACAATGCCACTACTATATTTGTGGCAGACATAGCGTTTACAAATACACTATGCATCATATATAATAGTGTTTATCGTGAGATAACAATAAATATATTTATCTTAGTGTATTATGTTTAATTATTTACAACTTTTATATACATATCAAAATAATAACATTAGAAACTTTTGAAGTAGTGTGAATCAATAGAGATGAGTTCCAGTTAAATTATAACTTTTATAAATATACGAAAATAACGAATTAATAATTTACTAAATTATCTTTATTATATATGCATAAGATTTTATAATTATTAATTTATAATACTTTTTGGAACATATTTTTACATAAAAGATTCGAAAAAGTTATTATCTTATCAATTTATTAAAAAAAATTAAAATTTTACAATATTCTGACTTGGGACCATATAATTCTACTAATTTATAATGTTTATTAATTTATCAAATATTAGACTAAAAGGTTATATTTGGCTCTTCGTATTTTCTTGGTGTAGAGTTTTTGCTTGAATGCTCCATGTCCTCTCTCGTACCGTCTGAATCTTTTATATAGGTAAGACGGTCCACATAGTTGAAACCTCTTCTATCTAGTTCTTCTCAGTGGATCATTTTAGATACGATTTGATAATCATACCTTGCTGAACTCGAAAGAAGATCCTCTGATTGGTCTTTCCTTATTTTTGAAGGTGAAATCGAACTGTTCTAAATAACACAAGCTTGCCATTCAGTATACATACCTTTATGATGGGCTTTGATCTATTCTGGTTTGGGACTTTCCTTATTTTTGGGTTTCACTCGTTATTGGCTCTTAGACTTGGTGAAACCTACCTTAATAGGAGAAATAAAGAATCAAGCTTATTTTGATATTTATGATTGTAATTTTTTTTGTTAGCTCTAACATAATTAAATTGTGTTTATAATTCAAAAAAATATTCGCCTAGTTTTTTAAAACAGAAATTTGTAACTAACTTTGCTGTAAAAAAATTGTCGATTGTTTTTATTACATAAACTAACTGTTATATCAAACTATGTCTAGAGAAGTGTCTATTGTATATATACTACTTTCATATATTTTTTACTTTATTATTATCACTCAACAAATTGTTAAGTTTTGGCATATTTGATTAATTATTAGCACAAAAATGTTAATCATGTAATTTGTTGATAAATTATTAGATTTCTTGTATATATAAAACAAAAGTTATATTAAATATTTTGTATAAACTACTTAATGCATTTCAATTTGGGATTGTTGTCCTCTATGTAATTTTTGAGTTTAAAATTATCCATAATATATATTTTCAAAACTTTGTCAAAATATGGATGTTTTCAAATCTAACCTCCTTGATTTTTTCAAATGCAAAACTAACACTTTCTTTTTGGTCAAATATTTTTTTTCCCATTTTAACTTTATTTTTCTCATATTTTGATTTTGCCATTAATTTTAAAAAAACACAAAAAAACCAAATATACTTTCAAATCTCAAATATTTACGAAATTGTCATTTTCTTCAATTCTCTCATCCACCATTAACAACCAAAAAGAGCTCTAAATGCACCATCACAAACCATTTTCGAGCTCATTATGCTTCCTAACCATCTCTAATCTAACAATCTCTCATTTTCTCTTCAATTATATCTAGAAAACTCTCTAATTTTTGATTTATATTTCTTGAAATTTTTAATCTTTCATTTTCGGTGCTTTTTGAAGCTAAGAGTTACGATTTAAAGTTTTATTCAACTTTCTGAGCATTCAAACAAGGTAAACATGATCTTAACTCATATCTACATAAGTTCTTATAGATTTTTGGAAATTTACAGAGAGTAGGAGAAGTCTATAGCTAAAAGTAAACTTCTCGTGAAGTCTGCTACTCAATAGAGACGTTAGTGTTACAACTGATCAAATTTCTAAGAGTAGACTTCAATGTAAGTCTGCACGCTTTTTTTTGAACACAAAGTTTTTTTTTTGCAGACTTGTAGAGAAGTCTGCTTAAACTTAGGTTAGTTTTGCTAATGACCATCAGTTTGACTTTTTCTGCAGACTTCACATGACTTTCGCGGACTTCATTTGATGTCGATAGACTTCATTTGACATCGACATACTTCATTTCAAGTCTATTTTTGTTAAGGCGGTTAGTTTTGCAATTGATGTCGATATACTTCTTGCGCAGACTTCTTTTCCCGAGTAGATTTTTGGAGAAGTTTGCAAAAATATGTACTTTTCTTAGGAATTAGCGCAGACTTCAGGAGAGGTCTACTCTATACTCGCAGACTTTATTTTGAAGTCTGCTTCAAAAGTCAACAATTAGTCAATTGCAAAACTAACCAATATTTTTGGAGATTTCAAAATGAAGTCTACGCCAAAAACTCAATATTTAGTCAATTGCAAAAATAACCTAAAGAAGTCTATGCATTTAAAAAGCAGACATCTATTGAAGTCTACTTTTGTTAGAGTAGACTTCAACTGAAGTCTACTTTTTAAACGTAAACTTCATGTATAGACTTCAAGTGAAGTCTGCATCGTTAATATTATAAAAATGTCTTTAAAGTATGTTTTAACAACGTTAATTTTGTAAAATTATATTTAAACGTGTTATAATTTAAAAAAAAAATTGTACTTTTCGTATGTGTGTTTGATACTTTGTTTGCTTATGTAAAAGTTTAACATGGTTATATTTTATAGTTAAGTTTGTGTAAGTTTTAGAAATAATCTAGGTGGTTAGCTTTAAAGTAGAGTTCATATGAAGTCTATACCAAGGAGAATTCTTTTGAAGTCTACACCAAGTAGACTTTGAAATAGTTAGCTTATTCAAAGTAGATTGCACCTGAAGTCTTTCCCTATATCTTGTATAGACTTGTATCATGTCTCAAATAGATTGGTATGATTTCTTTCCTTTAGCTTTTTCAAGATAATGTTATTTGAATAACTTGGTGATTATGATCCTTTGTCTTGTTTTGAGTTTTGGTTACATTTAGGAATAAATTATAGAAATTATGATATAACTTAGATCGTAAATCTTTGTTTATAAAAACAAACTTGTATTTTCTTGTAGTTTTATTCCATAATTTTATTCATAAACTATAATAGTTTAGCAAATTATTTCAGATTGCACTAAAAATTGGGTACTGCAGAGAGTAAAATATCTATATCACAGTAATGAGTACACAATATTTCATATGTAATCACTACTAACTCGCTAGAGACATTATACCAGCACCGATAACTAGAGACATTGTAAGTGTCGTTCGCCTAGTCTCGTTGTAACTTTTGGTGACTCAAATCCCAACTCCGACCGCTAGTGGTGCTGTGAGTGCAAAGAACAAGACCATAAGCCAAAATTTCTTTACTTCAAACTTTGTCTGCATCAACATAATTTCATAATATTAGTCGATTAAGTCATAGGATAGTAAAAAAAAAGATTAAGACTAGTCCTCGGCATAATAACTGGAACTGAAATACCGAACCGAATCGAATCGAAAAAAAAAACTGACCCGAACCGGAACTGGCGAAATAACCGAATGGTTCCAAAATTCAAGAATCAAAAAAATCGGAACCGAACCGAAAACCGAATCAAGAACCGAAATAAAATTATATATTTAAAAATAATTATTTATATATAATTTAATAATCTAAATATCCAAAATTATAATTACAAATCTAAATTTGTTAATTAATTTCAATCAAAATTACTAAAAATCTAAATTTTTTAAGTTTTTTATAACAAATTTATGGTTTTTAATGATTTCTTAAAAAAAATTTTAAAACTAAACATAAATAAACGAACCGGAACCGAACCGGAACCGAACCGGAACCTAATGGATACCAAAATAAATTTTAATAAGTATCTATTGGTTCTGTTTTTCGAGAACCAAAACTGAACCGAAATTTAATAAGTATCTATTGGTCCAATTTTTCGAGAACCGAAAGAACCGAGAACCGAAAAAACCGAGGAAACATATGCCCAGGGCTAATTAAGATCCTAATAAAATGGAAAAGAGACCCAAAGTAGTGAACAAAATACAAAGACAGCACACAAGGGTATGGAACAGCAATCGAAAACCAGAGAGCTCAGTTTATGAAAATCACAACACACAAGAGTACTACAACAGAAAGAAAAGCAGAGAAGAGTGAAAATCTTGCAATTTCAAACGATAGAAACATAATCTGATTTCAAACAAACACAGGATGAAGTGTATTTAGTATAATTACATGATCTCATGATGCATATCTCAGAAATGTCTGCACCTTTAAAGACTACTAGATGCTGACTCTTCAAACATAAAACCAGATTTTTTAAGACTTGAACAAGAAACAAAAGAAAAATATGCAAAGCACCAAGAAGAATATGAAAGACGACACACAGATCTACACCTTTTGAATCATCTTAGCAAGTTTGTTGATCTGCAATCCCAAAACAAAATTAGACAAATACAACAAAAGGGAATCAGACTATATAAAGAAGTAAATATCATTAGTAATGAACATTGAGGATATTTTATAAGCTTCTGAAACTTAGGAATATAAGCATTAATTAATATTTCCTATGTAATGACAAGTCATGAAAAGTCTAAAAGCACCTATACCCCAGAGATTCTTAACTGTTTAAAGAGAAAAAAACTTTTTGAATTTTTTATTATTTTTTGTTTTTCATTCGATTTTTAAAAAACATCCAATCAATGGCGGGCCGCCACATGTCAGTGGAGCCCGCAATTCGGTAAACAGTGAAGGAAGAATCGGTTTTTATATTACAGATTTAGTATACGAATCTTTAGATTTGTCATGGGGCTCACAATTATTTTAATGTTTTTTTATCTTTGAACAGTTAAGAATCTCTAGGTTGTAAGTGCTCTAATGCAGCTTAAGAGCATCTCCAACAGCATATCTTAAGGGAATCTTAAAGGGAGTTCTTAAGTATTAATGATTTAAAATATATGAAAATAATATAAAAGAGATAAAAAACGGTTCTAATTAGAGAAACTTAAAGAAAGTTAAGAACAGAGTACGTGTCATTGTGTGATTGGTTGGGTATTGTGCTGAGAAAAATTTGGGTCGTGACCCTTTCATTCTGCGAGCAAAATTTTTTTCTTCTTTTTTCTCTCTAATGGCGATGAACATTGCGAGTACGAGAGAGGAGAGAAACCCTAATTTGTTGTCAATCTGTTAAAAATCTGTTGTCAATCCGTTTTCAATCTGTTGTTTCTTCTAATTTTTGAGAGAGGAGAGAAACCCTAATTTCGTTGAAAAAGCAAATTCGATGAAGAAGCAAATCTGACCAAATCAGTCTTGTCTCCGGTCTATTCTACGAAGAAGAAAATTTGCATGCTGAGCTAAGTCTTTGACTTTAATCAATCATCTCTCTCTTCGGACCTTTGTGTGAGTACCATCTCTTTTGTTGTCTGTTCTTTCAGACCTTTGAGTCTATTGGATATAGAAAACTAGGAATTTGATTGCTTCTAACTTGAGTAATGAACTATTATTATAGTTACTATGTTTGATTGCTTCTAGAAATTATTATTACAGATACTAGGAATTTGATTGCTTCTAACTTGCTTCTAATTTGATTGCTTCTAACTTGCTTCTGATTTGATTGCTTCTAACTTGGGTTGGATGTAGAAAACTAGCATTACAATTATTATGTTTAGAGCATTACAGATCAATGTAGACTGTCTCGTGAGCAAAAGGAGAACAAAGCATTTTGATCGTGCAAGAGGTGATTAAGAACGTTTCTAGTGATGAATTTTTATTTGCTTTTATTGTATGAAATTTTTGTAGCAGTCTTTAATTGTATGAGATATAGAGTTCGTTTAATCTTTCAGATTCTATACTAAATATTTGAGTGACTTGTATATCTACATTCTTGGTTCATTTAAGTTGCAGTACCTCTTTATTTTTTCATAAGGGCATTTGTTTAATTGCCTTGCTTTTACCTGCTGAGGAAGTGTGATCTGAAGCACCCCCTGGTGATGAAATTTATCGCATTGGTACCTTGTCAATGTTTTAGGTAATCTTCATCTGTATGAATGCTAATTAGTTATCTCTCACTTGGTTCTATTGGTCACTATGAACTAAACGTACACCAATCTGGAATTTTCTTCTGATGTCTTTCTTGTGACTGTACCCTAATCTTACAAACCTTTCATGTTACTTTATTAGTTTGTTTTCTTAAAAAGACCTTTCATGTGATGTTGATTGTTATCTTTGTTGTTGTACAGAACCACATATTCTTTTATGGTGAACCGATGACTATAGAGTCCACAACACAAGCGCTGTGTGATATGAATTTACGGTTTGGTGAAGGAGAGGAAAAATCAATGGTAACAATCATAATTGGAGTCTCTATTACTTCATCATTTCTTAAGCTTTATGATTGAATAGATATTTTATATTAGAAATCCATGTTTGAGTGGTTAGTTGGCATGTACACTCACTTGTTTTCGAGTATTGATTCTTGTTTTTATTAATGTTAGTAGGGTATCCAACATGGTTGGTAAACAACTAATTCTATTACATTCAAAAAAAAAAAAAACTTAAGAACCTCATTTAGGGTTCTACCATTGGAGGTCCAAAAAATTTAACTCTTATTTTGGGGTTCTTAACTTTGAACAATGCATTATTTAGATTAAAATAATGTTAAGAACCCCAAAAAATAATATTAAGAACCCTACTTGGGGTTCTTATTGTTGGAGATGGTTTAAGTTTCAAAATAAAGCATCGTATGTCCATCTCCACTTCAAATGCCAAGATATTTACAGTGCTGAGCCACGCTTTTGTGCCACCTGCAAAAGAGTATTTCTTAGAGCAGTACCCAAAGAACAAGATTTGATAACAAATATTCTTATTTTTTTTTGCTTTTTGTTCTGTACAGGTGTGATTTAAATGAATACTCTTAACCTACAACAACAAACAGACCTTTATTTATCTGATGACAGTTAAATTTCTAGATTAATATTTTTTGAAAAATGTTTAAGCATCCAAACAAAGTCAGGACGAAAGACAAACAAAGTCATAGCTCAAAAAAACCAACCCAAGCAACGGTTAACTAATCAGCTAGTGATTTAAAGGGAGATACCAACATATATAATGAAAAAACCAGGCTGCAATCAGAAGACAAAATAATGAACATATATAATACAAGACCAAAAAGACAAAGAGCTACATAGAAAATGCTACTGACCAAACATAACTGGAGTCGGTGTATTAGATACATTAAGACGAAATGAACAAAGTAAACATAAAGAGTAAAAGTCTGAACCATGAGAAGTAGAGTATTCTTTCGTGGGGTTCCAAATCTTTACCTGTGTTGCTGTAGCCATGTGTCGATGATACAATGGAAGAGACCTGAAATTGTTTTTTGTAAGTTAATAGCAGAAGATCAATTAAAGTTCTATATAAACCAGAATCACTTATCTGTAATTTAACTAAATTATCAAAGCTACGACTAGTACTCACACTAAGGAAGACGGAAGCTATTCGATTTACCAATGTCAGATCTGTAACAAAAAAAAGTCAGATTTGTAAGAAAATAAAAATAAATGAGAAGCGTTGTTTCAACTGATTTTTCTGAAAATTTTGCTGAAACCAAAGCGTTGTTTTTATTAGGCGAAAAAATAGCTCTTAAGCCCATTAAAACAGTGACAAGTGTTTCAGTTAGAGATCCTTACCATACCATAAGATAGCATATTTTCTTTTCATACTACTCGGTTAATCTCTGAATGTTAAAGAAATTGAAATCGTGCATGCATGATGGACAATCAAATCCAAATCAACTAACCTACAAAGAACTTAAAAAAACTCAGATCTGTAACAAGGTAAAAGAAAAAATTCTAAACCGTCAGACCCAAAAGATTGTTGGTATCAGTCCTAAAAAAAGAGGAAAAAAATGATGTCAATGATAAATGAGAAGAAGAAAAAAAGAAGAAAAAAGAAGATAAGAAGAATACTTATCGCATGGAAGTCGGTGGAGGAGACGATGGCTGGAGAGAGGAAAAGACGGTGGCCGGAGAAAGGAGGAGACTATGGGTGGTGAAACCTGCAAAAAACAGAAGATGATGAGAAGAAGATGACCGAATGGATTGTGAACAAAGAAGATGGAGAATAGGGGCGAGACTATACCAGAGAGGATGAGGTTGATGGCAGTCACCGGAGATGGAGCCGCGGAAGGTGAAAGCCGCCAAAGACATAGGGTTACGATGAGAACGTTTAGGTCACGATGGGAGAGAAAGTAGCTGAATTTTGTAGTTAAGTTAAATTTCTAAACCAATTGGTTTATCTTTGGTTAAGATCAAATCAATTAGCACATAATTTTTGTTTATATCAAATCCTTCGCTTCATTTACTAATTTATTGGTTTTGGTGAAATTAACATATTTTGATATAATTAACATGGTTGATTTAACAATTAATTTATAGGTTTATTAGATAAATTATGATTAAACTGGAAATCTATTTGATACAAAATTTGATTAAGGAACATACTTCACGTGATATCTACTTTCACAGTAAACTTTACGAGATGTCTACTTTCATAGTAGACTTCAAATCGAAAATAAATTATGTTTAATACGTTAAGATCAAAATAAAAAACTATATCAAAGATTAAACATTCTTAATCTAACTCAATCTTTAACTTTCTTATTTAAATTTTACATTTTAAAATCTCAAAGTACAAAACCACCGGGTTACCAACATATCTTGCTAAAACTCTTAACTCTAAACAAATAATTTGTTTGTGAATTATGTGGTTTGATCTTTGTTGGTTTTATTTCATCAAATTTTTTGAGATTTTATTTTTTATATTTCATAATTGTTCATCTTAACCTTATGTAACCAAACATTTAATCATATAATAATAATAATAATTTTAATTTTAAACAATATAGGAATTATAACAAAAATGTCCCCTACTTACATTCTATTACAAAACTACCTCTTCCTTTAAAATACTTTCAACGGTGCCCTTCAATATTATGTGTAAAAGACAAAAGTGCCTTTTCCATAATTTTTGATACTTTTTTTACCGTCCATAATTTCTGATACTTCAAATTTCGTCCTCTTTGATTTCTCTCCAATTCCTCCGATCTTGCCCCCAAACTATTCACACTTCTATTACTCGATTTATCCGGTCAATTTCATCATACCTATGATTTCTTTAAAAAATCTCGTTTCTGTGAATCTCAGATCTTTGATCTTAGAAATCGTTTAGTCGATGGTTTGTTTCTAAGTTTCTTCTTCAATTGTTATTTGGGATTGTTTTGTTTCTGCTTTCTAAATTCTACTATTGAGTTATAAGAGAGTTAAAAGAGAAGATCTAGAACCACTATTTGATTATGGTCGTGTTTAGCCAGCGAATTTCATTTGCACTGATGGTGAATTGAGTTATTTATGTAGTTACACTACTGTTTATATTTGTATTAATTTGTTTGAAAGGGAAGGAAAACAGAGATTGTAACAGCTATGAAGATCATGTTCTCGTGAGTGTTCTGCGTGTAACAGGTTTTACTTTGTTTAATGTTTGACTAAGTTATGTCTCCCTAAATGTCACCTTAATTTGTTTTAGGTTATAGCAACTCACATTGGAGCCATGTGAACGATATTGCACGCAAGGTCTGAGATAAATCAATTTATATTATTGTTCACCAACTCAAGTACTCAACAATTCCCTCAATAATGGTCTTTAGTATTCTTTTCATTCTGCCCATGTGGTGTCCTTTGTGAACTATGTTGTATGAAAGGTTTGTAGTTCTAAGGTTTCTTTGAAGACTAAACTTGAGAATTCTTGATCTGATTGTCAATAAATATATCGGTGGCGAACATCTTACTTATACTATATTTGATGTTCTATTGTGAACTAGAAAGCACACATAGTCTGTAATTTGGTCTTTTCTATGCTTCTTCTTGACTCGTGATTGTTCTTGATTGGTTCAGTCTCTCATTCTGCCGTAAATATATTTGGTTTTTACTTCAATTGGTGTTCTTTGTTGAACTAAATTTCTTACAAGGTTTGTGATTGACTTAGTTAATGTTCATGCTTCTCATCTTTCGTCAAGAAATGAAATAGATTTGTTTAGTTTTCAGTTCGGTGTTGTAGTATATATTAGCAGGATTATATGAGTTATATGTGGGGTGTTTCTATTTTAATCGATAACAAAAGGTTCATCACACTCGCAGGTTCTGGTTTATATTGGTAGTTTATGATAATGTTTTTCGTTCTTTTAAAGACTTTTAATCGGATCTGAGGCTTGACTCGCCACCATCATATGCACATCAATGAGACGTCATTGCGATCAGGTCTGGAGGCTTGATTTTATATTTGTATAAAATCACTGAATGTTGAGAAGTTTTTTTTTGTTAAAGTATTTTGTTTGGTTTTCGTTTGGTTTTATATAGGTTTATATGGTATTTTATAAACTAAAGTCAATGAGTGAAATAACCTCCTTATTTCTCTCTCTTAAACACTCTACAATTTACTTTTATAACTTCATATAATATCTAAAATGTCATTACTTTTATGTTTTTTTTAATTTTCAGCATAATACAAAATTACTAAAATATTAATAATAACTCAAATATTTACGAAAATGTCATTCATCTTCAATTCAACCAACACCGTAACAACCAAATCAAAGCTCTAGATGTTATTCTTTCTTCATTATTATGCGTTTCCACAACCTCCACCAACATTAGCCCCATTCTCTCTTCATTTGTAGCCAAAAACTTCACAAATTTTTGTTTCAATTCTTAAAACTTACAATTTTCGGTTCACTTAGTAGAGAGTTTAAGCAACGATCAACTGTGTAGTTCAACATTGTGGACGCTTAAAGAAGGTAACAATAAACATTTACTCAAATTAAGCTATTTTTCAATTTTAGAAAATTTGCAGAGAGTAGACTTCATGTGAAGTTTACTCACATAGTAGACTTCACGTGAAGTCTACTAGTCAACAGAAAGGTTAGTTTTGTATTTGACTATTTTTTTGATTCGGGAAGTAGACTTCAGGTGAAGTTTACGCATTTTTGTTTGAAGAAAAAAAAAGTACGGAGACTTCACCTGAAGTCTACGGAATTGTGGGTCAATTTTGCAATTGGGAAAAAACTTTAATTTTGAGTAGACTTCACATGAAGTCTCCGATAAATTCGAAGACTTTAGGTGAAGTCTCCTCTGAATTGGGTCCTACATAGGGGTTATTTATGAAGTTGACTAAGATTACAGTTTTTTTGACCAAAAATAGAGGAAAGTAATTTAAAATCAGAGACTTCAGGTGAAGTCTCCAAAAAATTACGGAGACTTCAGGTGAAGTCTCTCTGAATTGGATCCCACATTCGAGTTTATGGAAAAAAAATAAAAAATTAATTATATTAATAAAATGTAGTATACTTCAGGTGAAGTCTACTCTTATTTCAGTGTAGACTTCAGGTGAAGTATACTCCCCGGAGACTTCTCATGGAGGCTTCTGTAATAATAGTCAAACTTAGTCAATTACAATAATAACCTCTGCTTTTTAGAGTATACTTCACGTGAAGTCTCCGCTTTTACACAAAGCGCAGTAGACTTCACGTGAAGTCTCCGGCAGAGAAGTCAACATTTAGTCAACTACAAAAATAACCTCGAGAAAAATAGACTTCACGTGAAGTCTACTTTTAGAAGTCAAATATATTTTAGTGGTACTAATATAGTTTATATGACATGGAAACCGATATTGTAGAGTTAACATGAAGTAACATTTGGAGACTTCACGTGAAGTCTCCAAATACAATTTGCAGACTTCACATGAAGTCTCCTCTTTCTTTATATCTTAGGACTGATTTGTTTTGATTATTAACGATACTTTTACCAATTTTTTGTACTATATTGTTTACATTATGTTTTGTACAAGTTTAACATTATTATATATTATAGTTAAGCCTCTGTAAATTTTAAAAGTGATATAGGTAGTTAGCTCATCCGAAGTATACTTCAAGTGAAGTCTACTATGTCACAAACAGACTTGTATGAATTCTTTCTTGATAGTTCTGGTTGTATAAATTTCTGTTTTGTTCATGATATTATGTGAATAACTTAGGGAGTTCTTCCTTGTCCTTTAAAAAATTATCTTAGGGTATAACTTAAGGAATTCACTATTTATAAAGTTATTGAAATTAATAAAAGTTTGATATGTGTATGAACTCTTTTAAACAAAATAACATAAAAAAATTTTTTGTTTACATATAATAACTTGTTATAATTCATGTTACATAATTAGTAATAGCCATTAATGGCAATTCCACACTTATCTACAATGTAATATTTACAATTTGTTGGCAACTTGAAGTCTCTACCAAAGTCTCCACTATAAGTCTCCACGAGAAGTTTCCACTAGAAGTCTCCATGAGAAGTCTTCACTAGAAGCCTCCACGAGAAGTCTCCACTAGAAGTCTCCACCAGAAGTCTCCACCAAAATTTTGCATAAAGAACCAACAAAAATACTTATTAAAATATAATTTTTAAAGACAAAAGATAAAAAAAAGTTGATTCTCACACAATTTTTTTGATAGAAAACGTAAACTTTAATAAGAAAATGTCAAAAAATCAAAATTTTCACGTAATATTCATTAGAAATATAAAAACAACAAAAATAAAATTTTCTTATAAAATTCATTAAATTTTAATTATTAACTATAAAAATATCAAACTTTTTTGAAAAAATACAATTTTTTAGAAAAACCAAAATACTATGTTTTTCTTAAAACAATATCACAAATCATATCAAAAAGTTAGATCTTTAACTAGAAAAGACCAAAAAAATTAGATCTTTAACTAGAAAAGACAAAAAAAAGTTATTTTACATCATATTTATTAAAAAAATATAATCTTTAACTAAATATTATAAAAAATTAAAAAATTTCACAAGATCTAATTTCAAAAACAAATCTCTAACTAGAAAGCACAAAAAAATAATCAAACTTTCACATTACTTTCTTTAAAAATAAAATCTTTCACAAAAAAGTTCAAAAAAATTAGATCTTTCATATAATATTCACTAAAAATTGATACACGCCTCAAGGTGCTTCTCTAAGGTTGTTGGGAATGAATCTCAATCAAAGAGAAACCAAAGTGCTTCCTTTGCTAAGATGTGGATGTGATGCGGAAGTTGGTGGATTGAAGAGTGATCCACAAGAAGAATGGTGGCTTCGTGCTACACTCAGACACACTTCTGATCAGGGGGAATCCTCACGAGATCACTTGGTGTGGTTTGCACATTTGAACAAAGCGGCTAAGCTTCCAACGGCAAGGTTTTCTAAGTAGAAGAAATTTTGATCTTTATTGATAATAGGTTAAAAAAGATACACGGCTGCAATGGGACCTTATATAATGGTCCTATCAGCTAGCCCTAAGGCCGACTCAAAGCAAAAGAAACAAAACAAATATGGATCGCAGCCCATTAACAACAAACAAGAAACAGAAGAATGCAAAAACTAACTTAGAGTTTGGATATGGCCTTGCTTCACAAGCTGAAGCTTTGACCCTTATTAAACAAAATTTAAAAGGGCTATGGACTCTAAGACTCTCTATTCTAAGAGGTTGGAGCCATTGGGCTTGATGGACCTGCTAAGACATTTATAATGAAAACAAAACATACCTTGTTGGACCGAATGAAAGGCCAAGCCTTGTTGGTTGCTTGCAGCTCAAGTCTTGACGGTTCTTGGTCCTCTTGCTCAGCTTCTTGAACGTCTTGAAGGTCTTGAATTTCTTGTCCTTGGTCTTGGTCCGAGTCCTTTGTCTTCTTCTTCGCACTTCTTGAAAATACTTCAATGTGGCTCTTATCAATTTTGGTGTGGTACGGTGTAGAAGCTTCCTCTTCTTTGCTTAACACTTCAGCCACAGTTTCTCCTAGTTGCTCCCTCAGCTTGCATGCTCTAGCTCTAGTCATGGGTCTATTTGGTTCCATTGGCTTGATGCCCTCATCAGTCCATCCCTCTTGAAGATGCTCCATCATGGGTGCATCATACTCGTCTACATGAAAAGGAGAGAGATCAGCAACATTAAAACTTGAAGAAATGTTGAACTCACCTTGCAGTTCCAAACGGTAGGCGTTGTCATTGATCCGTTCTAGTACTCGGAATGGTCCTTTACCGCGTGGCGAGAGCTTGGACTTGTGCTTGTTCGGGAACCTCTCCATACGCATGTGGAGCCAAACCTAATCTCCTGGTTCGAAATCACAGCCTTGCGTCTCTTTTCCTCTCTTTGTTTGATTGCTTTAGCTTTCTTCTCCAAGTTCTCCTTGACCTTGAGGTGTAGCTTGCGGACCAGCTCGGCCTTGGCACTTGCGTCTTTGTCAAGGTAATGGCGTGGAGGAAGTGGTGTAAAGTCCATAGGTGTCAAAGGATTGAATCCATACACTACTTCAAAAAGTGTAAACTTAGAAGAAGAATGATTAGCTCGGTTATAAGCAAACTCAACATAGGTAAACATGAAAGCCAATTGTATAAGTTCTTACCAACTGTAACCCTAAGTAAGGTACCTAGAGTACGGTTTACCACCTCTGTTTGGCGGTCGATCTGAGGATGACAAGTGGTTGAGAAGAGAATTTTGGTGCCTAGTTTACGCCACCAAGTCCTCCATAAATGGCTCATGAACTTGGCATCTCGGTCAAAAACTATGGTTCTTGGAACTCCATGTAGACGCACCCNATGGCTCATGAACTTTGCATCTCGATCAAAAACTATGGCTCTCAATGAGCCATCTTTGAGAAACGGTCCACTACAACAAAGATTGAATCCTTGTGCTTGATCTTTGGCGAACCTAAAACAAAGTCCATAAAAATATCCTCCCAATGAGCATTAGGTATAGGTAAAGGAAGATAAAGACCATGAAGATGAGACTTAGCTTTGGCCTTGAAGCATGTGGCACATTTGATGCGCAACCATTCCACATCTCTCCTTAGGTGTGGCTAGAAGAAGTGTTCGGTTACCATGGCTAGGGTCTTGTCAACACCAAAGTGTCCCATGAGTCATCCACCATGCGCTTCTCTAAGTATTGGATCCCTCATTGAACCTTGCGGTGTGCATAGTCTTTTCTCACGGAATAGATACCCTTCATGGATGTAGTATGACCCAAAAGCTCCTTTGTGGCATGATTTATAAATGTCTCCAAAGTCTGGATCCTCACTGTAGCTGTTCTTGATGAACTCAAATCCTAAAACCATGGCGTCCATGATGGTAATGAGGTTGTGTCTTCTAGATAAAGCATCCGCAACGACATTCTCCTTTCCCTTCTTGTACTTAATCACATAGGAAAATGTTTCCACGAACTCTAACCATCTTGCATGCCTCTTCTTCAGATTGGTCTGATGATACAACGAGTTTTAACCCTATATCCTACTGCAAGTGTGCAGCAAACGTAATAGTACTTAGGGGTCGAATTCCACAGAGAACCAAGCTAC
>OVBA01001516.1:0-43317 GCA_900406435.1 Lepidium aucheri | reverse complement strand
TTTCTTAAGCCTAAAATTCGTCAGTCTCGATTTACAAATGAGATCTCTTTTCTAATGAAAGAGCTCTTTAGTTGTTTCTTATTTTTTCGGAATCTAACTAAATCCTCTTCATATCTTCTTTGATAAGATCTTCTTCTTGATAGATCTTATCGCTTGTTTGAATTTTGAAACTCAAACTTCTTTCACTCCACGTGCTTCTCTCTTTGTTTCCAACAATCGAACCACGTGACCTTCATTCAACTTCAGACACCACTAAACTAACTACCCTAGAACATAAATAACAACAACAAAGCCTGTAACCAGGCATCTACCCTGCAAAATAGAAGCATCAAACCAATGGAGAGAAAAAGGGAAAATAATAAGGCTGTAACATCATATTGTTGAGGAACCTCTCCGTATTTTATGGAAGAAGGATCCTTTGTACTCTTAAAGCTTTCCCACTTTTGGGTCCAATGCTTTTCTTTCCTACAAAAAATGTATAAGAGGAAATTGATGTTAAAAGAGAAGTAACAGTTATCATATATATTGTAATGAATCATGTTTTGAGAGCCACTTCAGAAAAAAACTAGAGAAACAAAGTTTACATTTTCAACAATGTTACTTGATCACGAAATATATGAGCAAGAGAATATTGACACAGCCAAACACCATGGTACCTCAAAAACCATAGTCTCAGCTGGATCTCCATCGATGACATCCATATGAAGTTGCATATTCTTCTTTTTTGGCAGTTTTGTGATATATCTCAAAAAACACCAAAAACACTCAAACTATTAAAAAAGTTTTAAAAATTTAAGAGTTCTGCTAAATCAACCCCACAAACACGAAAATTAATCTATCAATAGTTTTCACCTTCTTTAGAGATACAAAGGATTCTAGCAATTAAAAACGAAAACCAAATACAAGATAGAACTGTTTCCGAAACGCTTATCATAGCTAAAGCAAGAATTCTATGCTCCACTCACACATAAGAGTCTTCTAAATCTTGTTTGTATTCTCTTGCTCTCTTAAATAAAACTTCCAAATTACGTCCCAACATCGAACCAGTAAGTTCTCCACACACCTGCAGTCACTAACCAAATTCCTCATCAGCCTCTAAAAAAACTACAAGTTTTAAGACGTACAAGATATTGATTACTTTTTTTTTTGAATAAATGTTAAATTAATTCAAAAATACGTTTTTACAATGCTTGTGATTTTTTGTTTGAATGTAATCTAATAACAAAACCAAAAATCCAACTATTGAATTAAGTCTTCGTTGTCACGAGGCAAACCAAGTTTCCATTGTGCTTCTATGTTTCATACTCCCATTTTCTGGATTGATGATATTCATTTTTGAACTTGTCTATCAATAATTTGGATAATCTGGATTAGAGGGAGCGATGGTTCCCCATATCTTTGGCCATTCCGTTCTTTCCATATCGAGTACATAGTAAGCTGAAACACATATTGCACAAGCAAAGGGGGATCTTATTGATAAAGGGGTCAACGAATATATTTAAGATGATGTTCCATTATGTTGTGTACTTGGTGTTGAAGAGGTTTTTGGCAAAATTATTCCAAATATCTTCAGAATATTTGTAGTTGAAATAAAGATGGTCACATGTTTCCATCAGATCTTACAAAGAACACATGAATCATTAGCTCCCGAGTTCAATTTTGCCATCCTGTCCCCAATTGGGAGACGGTTCTGTATCGCTAGCCATGATAGGAAAGGGTACTTAGGTGTGGCGTAAGAGAACCATATACCCTTGTACCATTCCACATGTGGATGCTTTGTATGAATAAGTTTCCATGTTTATTTTGATCTGGATTTTGAGACAAAATTGTTTTCCCCTCCTTTCCATAAACGTACATCATTCTCATCCCTTATACCACGAATTTTCAGCTTACTTATCTCATGTTCAATATTTTCAAGTAATTCCGACCGGTATCGTCGACCTCTATGCATTTGTATAAACATCTCTTCAGAGGCATGGATCTTAATTTTCATGTCTATGCAACCCCTGGAGCCTGTCAAATTAATTAATCTCCCAAATGGAGTCCAAATGTCATACCAAAAAGAAGTAGATGATCGATTCTGAACTTATACTCTTGTAAAATTTGTTGCTATTTCTCTATATTTTAACAGTTTTTCTAGATCCATGAACCCATAAATGATTTTTCTTTCTCAGACCAGAAAGAGATTTTACGAATTAAGTATATATGTATCCATCTAACCCATAGAGAGGTCGAAAATGAGAGAATTCTCCATATTAACTTTAGACAACTAACATTATTTGCTTCTGTTATTGATCAAAGTCCAAGTCTTCCCTTTGCTTTTGGTTTGCACACCTCTTTCCAAGCAATCTTTGCTTTCTTCGGGTTCAAATCTGGACCATACCAAAGGAAAGCAATTATTGATTACCTTTTATTGGCGTTGGATGAACTTTTCTAGTTCTTCTACAATCTTTATGTTATCCAAAATGATCTTAAAGAAAATTAGTCGCGCTAAAACATTATCCTGCTACAAAAGAGCTTTCATGAGATGCTCTGTCTCCACAACCTGTTGCTTATTCTCCTTTGCCACATATAGCGACAAAATTATCTTTTGTCATGCCATTTCAATGAATTCTTACTGTGTAAGCTATTGAAACATTGAACCCAATTAGCAAGCCAATACAAATAAAGTAACAAATTCGTATGGAGAAAAAAACTAAAGTTTCAGCGTTTACCCTAGCATGAGAAGAAGTTTCACATCAGACAACTAACAATAGACATTCAAGCCACATCATGAGCCTTCAAGCTTCCATAAACTGTGTGAGTCTTCCCAAAGCCGCTAAGTCCCAATGCTGCCAACATTCCTCTTTCTCTTTCATAAAGTTTGATATACCTCATTTTTATCTGTTTTAAGCTCTTTAATTCGTATGTTTTCAGAGTTCTTGTCTGTATTTTAGAGTTTTTTCAGGTGGAAAACAGGTTTATTTTGGATTATCCTCGCAGAGCATGGTTTGGAGCAATTCGGAGCAGATTCTAGAATTTAAGCAGAAGAATGCTAATCGATCGGTCAACACCTTGATCGATCAATCACTTTCTTCAGTGAGAGCTGCGCTCGACCTGTGGATCGACCTTCTACCCAAGGATCGAACGATTAAGCTGTTCAAAGAATAATGCGTCCAACCTAGAGATCGACCAAGTACACTTGGAGATCGATCGATCATCACCGATCGATCGATCAGTCCCTTGATCGATTGATCCTCGAAACTACGAAAAAACCTAAATTTTGCTGTTTTGTACCTGCATATTTTAGGACCTACAAAATGGCAGTTTTTTATTATTATTTTACACAGATAGACAATTTCGATTTAGAGATTTAGTTTTTTGTAAGCTGGGAGAAGATTTCCTCCATACTTTTGAGAAGATTTTTGAACCCTTTTCATTAATTCAATTGTAATTTCATCTTTTTTTCATCATGGCTTTTGTTTATATATTGATTATGTCTGAGTAGATTCATAATCAAGTTTAGGGTTTTAGGGATTTAGAAATCAATGATTGGGGATTAAATAAGATTCAATGATTAGGAATTCTCCATCTATATATGTGTGTAATACTTAGATTAGCTTGATCACCTTATCTATGATGTTAGGTTGTTTACTTTCCAAAAGCTTGTTAAACGGCTAACTAGAATAGATGGACAATTAGTCTTAACCAACCACAGTTGATTGTTAGGAGTAATTGTGGATAAATTGAAACTATTCAATAATGCTTGTTTGCATCTTTAGAACCAATGACAGTTAGGAATTTTAGGTTACTAAATAGAGTAATGGACACCACGATAGTGGGTTGATTAGATTTCTATGTTCAAGTTGAGAATGGTGCTTAAGTATTTTCTGAATAATTTCCCTGGTTAGATTCTTATTTCCTGATGAATACCTAATATCTGATGCTTTTTATAATTGTTGCAACCCGTTTAAGTTTTTAGTTATTACACAATTCAATCACAGTTTGATATACCTTGAATTAGAATTAAGTAGTCAGTAGTGCAATTATTAATTCTTTGTGGATTCGGTCCCTAAGTACTACTACGTTTGTTGTGTACTTGCTGTAGATGGTTAGGGTAAAACTATGAGTACATCAAAGTTCACCATGAAAAGTTGTACCATTTGATTATACACTTCGTTCTTCATCAAATTTAAAAATTGACCAAAAAGGAAGCTAGATTGATATGAGATTTACTCTAAGCTGGGATAAACTGAGAAAACCATTCATATACCTCAATCTTGCTTTCTTGTCATTAGAGATTGAATGATTGATTCATCTATATATATCCAAACTTGAAGATAAGAAAGGTAAACATTGAAGAAGTCAAAGCGGCTCTTTACTTTACGTTAATAAGTGATGACTTGGATTAAACAAGCAATTTATTTGACTTTTTTTGGTAGTGATGTGGCATGCTGAGGTGTTTTCACCACATGAGAGAAACAAACCTTGCTTATATTATATATATAATAGAAGAATTTATTTCTTTCATAGGTGAAGCCACATCATTAAACAATTCAGCTATCTCTCAACCAATGAAACTACTTCAACAATACAAATTATCATGCATTAAGTAAAGAGACCAATAGAATCACTGTCGCTTCAGATTCTTTTTTGTTAAAGGCATCGCTTCAGATTCTTCTCCTTTGATTTATTCTATCTATATTTTGTCTTCAATGGTGATGGAGTAATCAAAGGTTCACCTTCTGCTTTAGTTTATTATGTGATCACTACAATTTACTGCTTCTCAAATCGATCATTTAGCTTTTACGGTTGATATTATCTGGATTCATTTTACCAATTCATTTTGCGGAAAAACCTCTCCATCTGTGACTCATAAAATAGGCAGAAAGGAAATGTTTCTCTTCTCAATTGTAAAGTATTTTGGGTTATTATGCAACATTTTCTGAGTTTACTCTGTATTTGTTCACCTTTGATTGATCTTATATGTTTGAATTAATATGACAGGAAGATGTGTGTCTCCTGTATATGTATAGATTGATTAATCTGATCAAGTGGTTTTTGATTTTGCGGATGGTACACATGCTTTAATTCTTGATTCCAAGAGAAAAGGTTAGTCTCCTGAAGAAGATACATTTGTGTGAGGGAAGATACATTTTTGTACAAGGTTAGACATGTTTTTCCATCACATAAACAAAGAGATTATAGAGTTTGTGTATGATCTTGTGTGCCTTTGTTATAAAGACACATAGTTTTTTTTGGGAACATGTTTAACCATATTGTTTTTCCACTATTTTCTTTTAGATAGATCACTGTTTTATGTTAAATATGGTTGATTAGAATTATGTGTGCAGTTAAAGTAGCAGCTTTCACAAGTTGCACGTTCTGCAAGTGTTCTTTACGGAAAGATATTATATAAGGGGTCATGATTTATTTGATTTCCGTTTGAATTATACTATTCGGTTAATTATTGTAAACATACATATGATTGTCAAGATTATTTTCTTCTGTAAGAATAATTCTTGTACTTGTGGCCGATGTGTTTATCGGTTTAATTATAAGGTTCAATTTCATATTAAAGTCTATGGATTCTAATATAAAAGATAATATCGTGATGGATCGGTTCCGATTAAACCATTAGAATCGGATGTATTGATAACTCTCTTTCTTTACCAAATTATATGTATATTAATCTTTTATATAAAAAGAATATATATATATATGTGGTAATTAAATAATTAAATGTATATATAACCATATATATATATGTGTGTGTATAAAGTAACATGACAGTTACTTATGAAAGTGTACATGTGTGACGTCTTTATAAACACAAAGTGAAATGTATTTGGGATTAATTCCTTTTATCACAAAAGGAGGCGTACGATTACACACATTAGAGAGAAATAGAGAAGATTATCAAAGAGATTGATAGAAGTGATAAAGCTAAAGGAGGATAAGTCAAGTTAAGAAGACTGGATCTACAATATTCACTAAGCAATGGATCAAGGTTTTCTTCTCTATGAAGAAAGTATTTGTTTGTTAAATTAACATTAATCTAGAATTAGAATTGGGATAGATTTCATAAATTGAAATCATGAAATTGGATTTATATTTGGTATCAGAGCCATCTATATTTTTTAGTTTACATAGATAAACTTGTTATTGTAACTGATTTTAAAGAGGATTCATGATTTGGTGATTCATTTGATCGCATGAACAACGTTCATTTTTGTTAATGGAGTAATCTCAATACCATGGATTCGTATCAATTACAGATAGAACTGATTAAAATTAATCATTCTATAATTGTTTAAAGTTTACGAACAAAATCGTTCATGATCGTAATGATGGATCACATAATTTGAAGTCGATTCATGCATACATGTAACCGTTAGATTGCATTCATGAATTGTTACTTAACTTCAAGTAACTGCCATTATTATTTTTTGATGTGTTGAATGCATTTATATATAGAAACTATATATAATATAAAGATATATACGTTAAAGTGATGTGCACAATAATTGTAAATAGATCATTATATAATACTAATATATTATGAAATGTTAATATAATGTTAATGACCGTAAAGTAATGTTAATATATTAGATAATGTATATATATATATATATATAATTTAATGCTTCCGATGTATTATATGAAATTAGGGTAATGAATTGTATTATGAAATATTAATACAATATAAAAGAAAAGTACCTATTAAGATATAATATTTACATTCTATGTGACATGTTAATTATCAAAGTGATCTTGTCATATTATATGTAAATATTAAAGTAAAATCATTAATTGATCATGATTAAAGAGATGCTAAAATGACATAAAAGTTCTAGTGATCAATTAAATTATTATTTATATCCTTGGAGATCATTCAAAGGTAAATCATTGATTATATTTAATAATACGAAATGAATTAGTCATTTCCAGTATAGTCGATAGTATGTTTACCCAAAGGTAACATATCTGTTTGATTTATATGTGTAATTTGATTAATTATAAAAATATTAAAAATCTAAAAGTAGCATCACTTATAGTGCGTGTATTTAAGTATTGCCCAAAGGTTGCTTAAACACATACTTTTAAAGTCTAGAATAAAATTTAGGATTCTGTATAAAATTCTCAAAGCACTAATGAGTAAGCTTGTTACAGCTTCATCTAGTATGTATGCATCGGCTAACTCTGTCATGAAATTTAATGGGCTGAACTATAAGGAGTGGTCCGAACAGATCCTGTTCACACTGGTGTAATGTCTTTGGACCATTCAATCTCACTGATGAGGAGCCCTCAGCCATTACAGATGATAGCTCCGAAGCTGATAAGTCTCGTTATGAGATTTAGGAGCGACCTAACAGGTTAAGTCTGAACCTCATGACAATGACGATGGCGCAAAGTATCAAGCCATCTATGCCCAAGACTGAGAAAGCTAGGAATATCATAAAGAAATTTAGGGAGTGTTCACAATCAGATTTGGCGGACAAGTCGATTGTAAGAAGTCTCATGAGTGAGCTGACTACAAAAAATTTTGACTGTTCTCAGCCGATCAATGATCATGTAACACACATGTCTAACTCGACATCAATGTTAAAGGCCTTAGGAATGGAAGTTCATTTGCCTTTCTTGGTCCAATTCATCATAAATTTCTACCTCTTGAGTTTAGCCAGTTCCAGGTGAATTACAACACCACTAAAGATAAGTGGAACTATCAAGAATTGAAGGCTATGCTCATTGAAGAGGAGGAGATATTAAAGAAGTTGAAGGATCAAGTTGCTTATTTTGTAGGCCTTAGAAGTGCCTGCAGCAGCAGGAAGAAACCAAGTATTAAGGACCAAAAGATAGACAAAGCTTTCATGAAACGAACCGAAATGTAAGTCCAAAAGGAAAGGAGATGTTTCTTTTGCAAGAAAATGGGATACTTCAGGAAAGATTGTCCGAAAAGATAGGCATGGTTCGATTAGAAAGGTACAGAACATTTATATGTTTGTTCCAAATTTAACCTTATTAAAGTGCCTAAAAATACTTGGTGGTTAGATTCTGGTGCATCTAGTCATGTGTCTCAGATTGAGCAAGGATTCATTTCGATCCAGCCCATAAGAGGACCTGAACAGTACTTGTTCATGGGGAACCAGATGAAGGCACAGATTAAAGGCATTGGGACTTATAGGTTGATCTTAGACACCAGTTGTCATGTAGATCTTGTAAGGTATCTCTATGTACCTGAATGTGTTAGAAATCTTATTTCAGTAAGTGAGTTGAATGATTTATGTTTTGATTTTAAGATTGGACATGGTGTTTTCTCTACATACCAAAATTATTACTTTTATGGTAGTGGTACAAAGTTTGATTCACTTTATAGGTTCAATCTTGATATAAATTTTTCTGACCCCTTGTTTAATGTTGAGAATCAAGGCATAAGCGTAGTGCATCTAATAGTTCAGTATTCATGTGGCATAAAAGATTAGGTCACATTTCCAAAGAAAGAATTATGAGGTTAGTAAAGAATGAAATTCTTTCTCCATTGGATTTTAGTGATTTAGATGTGTGTATAGACTGCATTAAAGGAAAGCAGACTAAACATATAGTAAAGAAATCAACCACAAGAAGTAGTCAACTTCTTGAGTTAATACACACTAATATATGTGGTCCATTTGATGCTCCATCTTGGAGTGGTGAAAAATATTTTATGACCTTCATTGACGATTATTCATGTTATGGTTATACTTATCTAGTGCATGAAAAATCTAAATCTGTGGATGTCCTAGAGGTGTTCATTGATGAGATAGAAAGGCATTTAGATAGACAAGTGAAAGTAGTGAGATCTGATAGGGTTGGTGAGTTTTACGGAAAATTCAATGAAAGTGGACAATGTCCTGGTCCATTTGCTAAGTTACTTGAAAGTATAGACATTTGTGCGCAATACACAATGCTCGATACACCTCAGCAGAATGGTGTAGGTGAAAGGCGAAACCGTACTCTAATGGATATGGTTAGGAGTATGTTAAGTAATTGTTCCTTACTCCTTTCGTTGTGGATATATGCGTTAAAGACTGCAACGTATGTGCTGAACCGAGTTCCTAGTAAGTAAGTTCCTAAGAATCCTTTTGACCTGTGGATGGGAAGGAAACCTAGTTTAAGACATTTATGTGTTTGGGGTTGTCCAGCAGAAGTAAAGCCGTATAACCCACATGAAAAGAAACTTGATTCTAGGACTGTCAGTGAATTTTTCATTGGCTATTCCAAAAAATCTAAAGGATATGTATTTTATGTCCTAACCATAGTACGAGAATAGTTGAAATGGGAAATGCTAGGTTCATTGAGTATGGCCAAACTAGTGGGAGTGGTGAACAAAGAAGGGTGGACATTAAAGAAGTTTAGGTTGAAACTTCTTCACCAGTACTTGCACCTCAAGTTGTTGTTCCAACTGTTGTAGTACAGTCAAATTACACAATGGAACAACACAATCAAAAGCCAACTCCTCTAGAGGAAGAAGTAGTCAATGAACCAGTCACAATTCAAGAAGAGAGCAGTGTACCACAAGAACCTATAAGGCGACCTATAAGGGAAAAAAGATCTGCCATTCCAAATAACTATGCTATTGAAAGTGAATATGACTTAAGCCTTGACAAAGACCCGACTACATTCCAAAAAGCCATGGAAAGTGACAATTCTGAAAAATGGTTAAATGCTGTAGGAGACGAAATGACTTTTATGGGTTTTATTTATATATGCGACTTAGTAGAGTTGCCTGATGGTTTTAAGACAGTTGGTTATAAATGGGTCTTTAAGACTAGACGTGACTCAAAAGATAACATAGAAAGACACAAGGCTTGCCTTGTTGCTAAAGGTTTCACCCAGAATGATTGCGTTGACTATAAAGAGACCTTCTCTCTAGTTTCTAAGAAGGATTTTCTAAGGATTGTTTTGGGTTTGGTAGCTCATTATGATTTACAGCTTCACCAAATGGATGTGAAAACAGCCTTTCTAAATGGAAAGCTTGAGGAAGAAGTAGATATTACCAACCTAAAGGTTTTGTGGCCATAGAAAAAGAACATCTAGTGTGTAAGCTGAGAAAGTCAATATATGGACTGTAGCAAGCTTCCAGAAAATAGTACTTAAAGTTTAATGATACCATTACGTCATATGGTTTTGTAGAGATAATCGTTGATTGGTGCATCTACATGAAAATTAGTGGGAGCAAGTTCATTATTTTGGTCTTATATGTTGATGACATTTTGCTTGCTGCAAATGACATGGGTATGTTATGTGATGTAAAGAAATATCTCTCTAAGAACTTTGAAATGAAAGATATGGATGAGGCATCTTATGCGATTGGGATAAAAATAATTCGAGATAGATCACAAGGACTGTTAAGTTTGTCTGAGAAAGGATATATTAATAAAATTTTAGAGAGATATATGATGAAAAATTGCTCCGCACGATAAGCTCAAACTCAAAAGGGGGATAAGTTCAGTAAAATGCAATGTCCAAAAAATGAATTGGAGCGTAAAGAAATGGAAAGAATTCCCTATGCATTAGTGGTTAGGAGTTTGAACTACGTTCAGATGTGTACTCGGCCAGATATCAGCTTTGCTGTTGGTATGTTGTGTCGATATCACAGTAATCCCGGAATGGATCCCTGGAAAGCTGCAAAGAAAGTTCCCAGGTACTTGCAAGGAACCAAAGAGTTCATGCTTACATACAAAAGATCTGAAAACCTAGAGATAGTCAAATATTCAAATTCAGATTATGCCGGATGTGTTGATAGAAGAAAATCAACATTTGGCTACTTATTCCTATTAACTGAGGGAGAAATATCTTGGAAGAGTGGAAAGCAGTCTGTCATTGCTACTTCCACTATGGAAGCCAAATTTGTGGTATGCTTGAGGCCACAATTCATGCATCATGGCTGCGGAATATATCTCATGACTTGGGATTGTCGACAAGATAGCCAAGCCACTGAGAATTTACTATGATAATTCGGCAGTTGTCTTCTCTTCTAAGAATGACAAGTACTCGAAAGCTTCTAAGCACATGGATTTAAAGTTCTTGTAACACCCCGATTTCGGGAAATATGATATGTGGTAGTGCATGCGGAGAGGTTTAAGAGAATTGATTTGGCCACCTATGTCACCAAAGTGCACTTATCTTTTTGGTGACTTGTCTAGAGAAAACTCCAAAGTTAAGCATGCTTGAGCTGGAGTAGTCAAAAGATGGGTGACCTTCCGGGAAGTGATTTTTAGAATTATGTGAGTGTGGACAAAACACGGGGAAAGATCATGTGGTGATTTGTAGGGTTGGTAAACAAGTCTTTAAAGCCTCCTGAACATAGCGTACTGACCTGTCGACTGGTAAGGTAAGGTGGGCCCACGGGCCCGAAGAGGACATGGGGCCCATTAAGGTGACGGTCGGGGCGTTACAAGTGGTATCAAAGCCGAACCCAGATGTGTGTGAAGACACAAGGGCTCACACCGTCACGGGGGTAACAATCTTGGTACACAACGAGGACATTGCAGTCTGTTTGTGGGGGTGAATTATAACACCCCGATTTTGGGAAATATGATATGTAGTGGTGCATGCGGAGAGGTTTAAAAGAATTGATTTGACTACCTATATCACCAAAGTGCACTTATCTTTTCGGTCACTTGTCTAGAGAAAACTCCAAAGTTAAGCGCGCTTGAGTTGGAGTACTCAAAGGATGGGTGACCTTCTGGGAAGTGATTTTCGGAATTGTGTGAGTGAGGACAAAACACGGGGAAAGATCATGTAGTGATTTGTAGGGTCGGTAAACAAGTCTTTAAAGCCTCCTGAATATAGCGTACCGACCTGTCGAGTGGTAAGGTGGGCCTACGGCCCAAAGAGGACATGAGGCACATTAAGATGACGGTCGGGGCGTTACAGTACTTGTCTATGAAAGAAGAAGTGCAGAAATGTAAAATATCATTTGAGCACATTAGGACATACATGATGGTAGGAGATCCATTAACTAAAGAATTACCACCCAAGACATTTATTGGCCATGTAGAGCGTATGGGTATTATAGATAAGAACTTGCTATTCTAGTTATGCTATGCTCATTGAGTTTTTAAAATTTTGAATTCACTTAAGAATATGTCTCTATCTTGTTAAATATGTTATCATTATAGTATATGTATATATTTTGGTATAAAGATAACATGTGTATTTGAGAATTAAAGTCTTTCTCAATATTAAAGAAAGAAAAAGATAAAATTAGAAGTGGTTTGTGATACATGGAAGGAAATTTGTCGTTCAATGATGAACAACCGCTCGATCACTTCTGATTTCATTACAATAATAAAAAAAAATTATGAACTTGATATAAAAGCGCGCATTATAGATATTAAACCATTAAGACAAAACAACGGCCAAGTGGAAGAATATAAGAATAATTTTTGTTACTTGTGGTCGATGTGTTTGTCGATTTAATTATCAAGTTCAAGTTTATATTAAAATTTATGGATTCTAATATAAAAGAAGATGCCGTGATGAATCAGTTTGGATTAACCCATTAGAATCAGGTGTATTGATAACCCTCTTCTCTTGCTAAATTATATGTATATTAATCTTTTATGTATAAAATGTGTATATATATATGTGGTAATTAAATAATTCAATGTACATATAACCATATATATATGTGTGTAAAGTAACATGTCAGTTACTTATGAAAGTGTACATGTGTGACGTGACGTCTTTATAAACATAGAGCGAAATGTATTTGGGATTAATTCCTTTAATCACAAAAGGGGGTGTACGGTTACACACATTAGAGAGAAATAGAGAAGATTATCAAAGAGATATTTTGTCCATCAAAGAGATCGATAAAAATGATAAGGCTAAGGGAGGAGAAGTTAATCTAAGAAGATTGTATCCACAATATTCACTAAGCAATGGACCAAAGTTAGTAGATCTTCTTTATGAAAAAGTGTTAGTTTGTTGAATTAACACAAATCAAAAATGAGACTTGGGATAGATTTCATAAACCGAAATCATGAAATTGGATTTATATCTTCTTCATTGTTACTATTTTTGCAGAGCCAAAAAGTAGTTTTAAATGAAGAGATTTACTTGATTGGATCTCGGAAAACTTTTCTATAATATTGGGGTATCTAAGAGCATTTCCAATAAAAGTATCACCATAAATATCACAATAATACAATATTATAAAACAATAAAATATTATTAAAATTTCGGTGATACCCTCATAAAAGTCTCTCATTTAAGAGATTCTCTCATAAGTCTCTCTCATGAGTATCACAATTTTAAGTTGCACACATGTTAATTTCTGGTTTGTTAAATTTTTTTTATTTAGCTATAATTTATAGTATTAAATAAATTAAGTATATGTTATAATTTAAGAATTTAAATTTATTTAAAAATTATAAAATAAAATTAGTTATCTATTAAGATATATTATGCATTATTATAGATTATATTTATAATAACAATATTTATTAACTTTAGTCAAAACAAAAAAATTCAAAATAAAATAATTATATAAAAGATGTAAATGTTGGCAAAACTATCAATCTATATTATTTATAATATTTTCAAATATTAATTATTTTTAAAATTTAAAATATACAATATATAATTATTTATATTTAATAAATATATTTTAAGATGTAATTATTTTATATTAGTTAAAATTTGAAGTTTGAAATAAATTATATAATTCAAAACTAATTATCAGAATTGTTAATTAATATAAAATATTATATTTGATGATATTTATGTGAGTATCTGTAGCCTGGGCATATTATCCAGGATTCGAGATCTGATTCGTGATCTGATTCGTGATCTATCTCGATCCATCCCAAAATTTTAAGTATTTGGGATACACGGATCCGGATCCGAGTAATAAAATCGGGTAGTAAAATTTTTTTGGTTTGGATATCTGGATCTAATCCAATTTTAGAATATTTATTATATAAATTTTTAACTATATTATTTCTATTAAATAATTCTAAATATATTAATGTGTAGCTTAATTTTTAATTTTTAAATCATGAACTATATAATATTTTTAGGTGTTAATGTTGAAAATTAACATATAAAACTATTTTATTCTATAAATTTTAATGAAATGTTAATATAAATTATAAAAAAATTTAATATATTTGATATTTTTATTACAATAATTATTTTTCATTTTATTTTTAATACTAAAAATTTATATATTTATTTTTACCATCTTTTTATTACAAATATGATTTTTTAAAAGAAAATTATATAATGTAATAATTTTTCGGATCAGGATACCTGCGAATCCAAATCTGAATATCCGCTGATATCAAAACTTGGATACCCTTATTGTTTGGATCTCGATCTGGGTAATAAAAACACAGATCCGGACATCATAAAAGTCTCTGATACCTGACTCGTGCCCATGCCTAAGTATCACACCAATGAGAGTGAAAAAATTAGTAATACTCCTATGAGTGTCTCTAAATATAATAATATCATAATGATGAGAGACTCATATGAGTATCACTAGCCCCTGTAAATCATGATCCGTTATCCGCCAAATATCCGGATCCGTATCTATTTTTTGATCCGAAAAATAGATATCCGAGCCAAACGGATACGGATACGGATCATGATTTCACGGATCGGCGGATAACGGATACGGATACGGATAATGCAAAATTGAAAACGGATATCCGCAGATATCCGGTTTTTTTTTAACTGAAATTTTTTATAATTTAAATATATTTTTAAATATTTTAAATATATTTTTGAATATTTAAATAATTTTTAAAATATTTTATATAATTTTTTTTATGTTTTAAGTATTTTTTATAAAAATTTAATTTTTACTATTTTTAAATAGATTTTTTAATATAAAAAAACGGATATCTGTTTATTTTTACGGATATCAAAAGTCCGGATATCCATAATTTCGGATACAGATACGGATCAAAATATAACAGATATTACAAATACAGATACGGATACGAATATCCTAAAAATGCCCGGATATCCGTTCCGTAACAGGACTAGATATCACCCATTGAAAATGCTTTAAGAGTAGTGGAAGACAAAGTGTAATCACCTTTTTTACCTTCTCTTCCAATTTCAATTTCTCAACCTCTCTAATTTTGTTCTCTTTTATTATAGTTTGTAGTCAAAATCAACTTTCACTCAAAATTGTATTATTTAGACCTCTGAGTTCAACAAAAGAACATTACTATTTCCGGTTAAAGAATGATTATACTTACCAACAGTAACGGAGTGGAAAGTGGTACTTCCATCAACAACATTTCTATTTCTGGTGATAATAGTTTTAGCTCGCCCATCTCCCAAAAACATTATATTTTTCTTTTTCTTCGAAACTTCAACATTTTCTCATTAAAAATGTCCATGACAGGATCAAATAAGTAGAAAAAATATTAGAAAAAGCTTATGGCTTGGGAGAAGCTAAAGCTGAAATTGAAGTTGCATGATAAGATTACAGCTCAGAAAGAAAAGATTAAGGTCCTTTGCTCACCGACCTCTTACATCAGATCTCTACCACAGAGTATTATATTTATATTTTACCTGTTCTTAGTGGAGTATAGCAAGTAAAGGTAACCTCCAATCATGGTGTGTTTTAGAGATTGATTCACAAATTAGATATGTAAAAAACTTTCGTTTGTTGTTAATTGACTTTTAGATGGAGGAAACGAGAAAGTTGTTAGGTCCATTGCTAGAGAAACGAGTTTTTTTTGTCGGATGTTGCCGTTTAAGGTTTCTTTTTTTTATTTGTCTTTTAGCTGAAAGTTACCAAACAGTAACCAGCAAGTTTCAAAGAAAAAACAGAGCATCAATGTTTTTTTAAAATAGAGCAACACATTTTTAAAAACAGAGGCATAACCCTCCAAAAAAAACGGCCTCAACTCATGAAGGGTATTTACTATCGCCCTTCACTCTCGATTAGGGGCAAAAGCCATGAAAGTGGTCCCGACGCGAGGTATGAACGGACTCGTTTTTCTCGTGTGATGCTAGACGCAATCTGTTTCGCCACTCGATTAGTCGCCGGTGGAGCATATAAGATTTTGTACTCCGATAACCGTCGCGACTAATCCTCAATTTTACGAAGTGTGTGTTTGTGTTTAGGCCAGTCTTGTGTCCTCAGAAGAGCCTTTACCACCTGATTTGACTCTATATGAAATTCCATTTGCTCATATCGTAGCTCCACCACACTTTGAACAGTCCAAAGTAAACCTTTAAATTCCGCATAAACCTGGTTTGGTGTCGGAGTGAAAGCATCCCTAGCGTGATGTAAAACCTTTCCAGAACAGTCTCGAATTACCCATGATCCACCACTTAGAGTTTGATTATTAGTCCAAGCGATGCCAACATTACATTTAAGATAACTAGACATCAATTTTAACCATCTTTGCGGAATCTTCGTCTGGATCTGATTTTTCCTTTCACCATCCTTATCATTTTCATTGAGCTTGAACCACATATCTGCTTCTTCGATTGATTGAGCTATAATCATATCAGTAGTGCTAACTCTTCCTGTGAAAGTATATGAGTTGCGTTGCTTCCAAATATTCCATAATAGCCACGGTAAAGCTTTTCTACATCTGTGGTAGCTTTTTTTGATATCGATTTGGTTTAGAATAATCTCTATATAATTCTCCACCAAACTTATTTGAGAGGGACCAAGCCTAATCAGATTAACATTGTCCCATACTTGAGCCGCCAAGTCGCATTCAAACATAACATGCGTAATTGATTCATGTGCATTGTTACATACTCTGCAATTCGAACTTATTTGCAGTCCATGTTGTCTCATACACTCCGCAACAGCCAATGCACCAGATAGTAAACGCCACAGGAACATTTTAATTTTGGGCAACATTTTCAATTTCCATACTCTACTTTTGAGGCGATTCGTTTGAATACTACTCACTGATTTTGATGCTAAGGAACTAGTAGCATTTGAAACCAGCCATGAACCACCAGAACAGAATACACACCATTCTTAGTATATCCCCATATCCAAGTGTCACTTTCATCCAAACAGGGGGTATTAGACGTGATACACATGATATCATGAGCTGAGAATGTAGCTTGAAGCATATTGTATTTCCAGGATCCATCCTCATTAATCAGATCAGATACACGTTGATCCTAGTTCTCAGATGTATTCACGCCTAATGCTATCCATGGTTCAATATTAAAGATCCATTTATCACTCCATATTCGAGTGTCCTTTCCATTGCCAATGTTTCTGATCAGCCCTTTAACAAGCAGCTCCCTTCCAAAAAATATGCTCCGCCAAGCGTAAGATGGTCTTAATCCCTGAGCTGCATCAAGAAAGCCTTTTTTATCAAAACATCTAGCTTTATACACTCTGCTCAGAAAAGAATTAGGTTCGTGAATCACTTTCCAAGCTTGCTTTGCCAAAAGGCTTTGGTTGAAATTCTCAACATCTCTAAAGCCAAGACCTCCGGATTCTTTTGATTTGTATAATTTATCCCACGAGATCCAGTGCATCTTCTTCCTTTCCTCATAATTATTCCACCAGAACTTTGTCATAGCACTTGTAATTTGCTTACATTAGAACTTCAGAAGCTTGAAACAAGACATAGCATAGACTGGAAGTGTTGATGCCACAGACTTGATTAAAATCTCCTTACCCCCTAAAGATAATGTTTTCGCAAATCAGCTGCTCACTCTTGTCTTTAACCTCTCTGTTATAAAAGAAAGTAGTTTACGTTTGGATCCGCTAAAACACTCTAGAAGTCCCAAGTATTTTCCATTCCCACCTTCTTGGTGGATTCCCATGAGCTCGCTAAGTAATCTCTTCATCATCGGATCCAGCTTATCTCTGAAAATTATAGCTGATTTTTCAAAGTTTATTTCCTGTCCTGATGCAGCCCCATACATATGAAGACTGCGTATAATCTCACAACCTTCTTTTAAAGTAGCTCGACATATGAATAGGCTATCATCTGCAAAAAGAAGTTGCTGGACTGAAGGACATGAAGCTGTAAGTTTAATTCCCATGATTCTCCCTTCATTTTCTGCTTGCTTCATGACATGAATCAAAGCCTCCACACACAAAATAAACAAGAAAGGTGATAGCGGATCGCCTTGACGAAGACCTCTTTTAGGAGTAATCATTCCATATGACCATCCATTAACAATAACAGAGTATGTGATTGTCCGAATACATGTCATGATCCATCTTATCCACTGATCATCAAATCCCATTTTTGTAAACAGTGCTTCCAAAAAGGTCCATTCTACTCTGTCGTACGCTTTCGACTTATCAGTTTTAATGGCCATGAAATCCTTGTTGCATCGAGGGTTTGTTTTTAAAGCATAAACCATCTCATGGGCAATGAGAATGTTATCCAAAATAAGCCTCCCGAAAACAAAAGCTCGTTGCATCTCAGATACTATATCAAGAAGCACCTTCTTTAACCGCTTTGCCAACACTCTCGAGACAATCTTATATACCCCCGAGCACAAGCTAATAGGACGAATGTCTATCATCTTGTTCGGATTTGGTATTTTTGGTATGAGACAAATCTGTGTGTAGTTCCAATCTCGTGGCATAATCCCCGAGATGAAGAAGTTTTGAACTTCTCGAGTAATATGTGGGCCTATAACATCCCAAAACTCTTGGAAAAAAGCACCTATCATACCATCAGCTCCAAGCGCTTTATTAGCTTGAATGCCAAAGGCTGCTTCTCTAATCTCGTCATTTGATACCTTCCTGATCAGCTCAGCATTTATCGATGATGTTATTCTAAGAGACATGCCGGAAAGAAGAACTGTAGCATTATCGGGATGAGAAGACCAAAACAAAGTGCGGAAATAGTCAAAAGCTATATCACTCTTGGATCCTTCAGCTATTTGTTCAACTCCCGCAACATTAAGTAATATGGATATGGAGTTTTGAGCTCGTCGTTTCCGAACACTATGTTGAAAGAACTTTGTATTCATATCCCCATCTTTAAGCCATTGTTCTTTGCTTCTATTTCGCCAATAAACCTCTTCTTCTCTATATGCTTTAAGCAATGCTAACTTAACATTCTGAATCTCATGTTTATCAGGGTTCATAGAGTTATTAAGGTCTTCCAATCTATTCTTCAGTTTCCTGATTCTTGTATTGGAATTGTGATAGAAACCCTGTTTCCATTTGGAAAGAGCTTTGCGGCAATCAGATATCTTTTCCATACATGATCGTTCCGAACCAAGCTCCTTCCAGACGTTTGTTATTACATTTTTTATTCCTAGTTTCCTTCTCAATCTGCTATCGAAAACAAATCTTCATGTTCTATTTATCGGGGACTTGACCAGCTTCAATAAAATTGGACGATGATCAGAGCCCACTCTCTCTAAGTATTCATAATTAGATTCCGACATGATTGTGAGCCAGTCTGTATTCACTAAAGCTCTGTCCAGACGACATTGTACCTGTACTGAATTCCTCTCCCATGCCCATGAGAAGCGATTACCAGAGAAAGAAACTTCACACAAGCCACAGTCCGCAATCATAGATCGAAAAAGGAGAAAACTATGCTCCTCGCGTGGTGGACCTCCTAATTTTTCAAAGTTGTTAATCAATTCATTGAGGTCTCCAATCACTAGCCATGATGCATTTCGAGTGAAACTAATGTTTGTCAATAAATCCCATACTTCCTGTCTATGTTGTCTCACGGGCTCACCATAAACAAAAGAGATAAAAAACTCCAAAGAACCCAACGTAACTTTCGTATCAATAATTCGTTTATTAGACTGAATAATCTCAACAATATAAGATACTTTCCAAGGTAAAGCCAACCTTCCACTTAAACCTTTGGGATTCACCACATGCATATTTGTGTAACCCAGAGACTTCTGAATACCACAGATAAAGTTATGCGAATTCTTGGTCTCCATGAGGAGCAACAGATCCGGGAAATGATCACGTCTCATTTCCCGTAGAATATGAATTGTCAAGGTATTCCCCAACCCTTGACAATTCCAACTAAATAGGCTCATTGATCACTCGGCGGTTCCTTCCACTGGAACCACCATCATATTGCATCATTTAGCCGATTGTTCTTCACTTTTTATATTCTCTTGATCACTTGATTTTCTCTTTGGTGTTGTATCATCTTCTTCTAGCTCTTTTCTCTTTTCCTTGTACACCATCATCACTTGCCTACTATCTTGTTGGCGCTTCCATTTATGAGGTCTTCTTCTTTGCCTCACCTACCCAGACTTAACCCCAGAAGTGCTAGTGTTAAAGCCACCACGAAACACCGTAGAGCTAATCTGAGTATGTTTGTGACAATTAGGTAGTGTAGGATTAGCAACCTCTTCATCAGTAAAGATTGCAGAGACCTGTCTTCCAGCTCTAAGTGTTGAGGCTATTAATTTTTCTTTTGGCAATTGTGACTCTGCACCTTTGTCAAAATCCATGACAATACCTGTCCGCTTGTCCAAATATCTTGTTATTCTTGTTTCTTCTTCGATACATTGTAGCAGACCTTGGCCACAGTTTTTACCATCCTAGCCCCACATATTCCTTCTAATTATGTCCACTCTTGCTTGTTTTTCAGCGATGTCCGTAACCGCCAAATAGTTTCTCAGGACATCTATGACTTCAACGGAGAGTAAAGTCTTTCTTGTTTCACGATCAATTATATTTGCCTCAACAAAGGTATTAAACATAGTGTCATCTTTACTCACCAGTTGTGTCACTTATGAATCTTTATTCTCCTCTGATCCCACCATAGCAAACCATTGCCGGTTATTAGGATCATAAGGACAACGTGTTTTATCATGTGTCATTCTCTAACACTGGAAACATCGTTTCCGTACTCTCTCATACTCAAACCAAATGGTAGCAAATCCTCCCAGAGGCAATTCAAACTGTTTAGCTTGTTTCAAAGGTCGAGACACATCAAAAAGAACTCGAGCACGATGTAACCTCTGCTTTCTGATTGTTTTGCATCAAAGGCTAATTCTATGACTCTTCCCAGATTGCCTGCAATTTCCTTCAATGAATCTTCCTCATAATATTCAAGAGGAATATCTCTCATTCGAACCCAATGGGGCCAAATTTCAGGAAGTCATCACTCTGCTTCTCTTCCCATCTCTCTATAGCGAGGTTCCAATCATCATACGTCCATAATCCAGCCTCTAAAACCGCCTTCAAATCTACTTCATCATCAAAAACAAACTGAAAGCGTTCCTCGGATAAATCATATCCTCTGCATCTATTAAAAATCCTCCAAACTCGTGGCATAAACCCTCCAAACTCGTGGCATTTCATGGATGAGGCTTGCCATTCTCTGATTATTTGGATTCAACAAACAACCCATTAGACTCTTTCCATTCCTCTCGACCGCACTCACCTTTGGTATGCACTTTAACTTGTAAGGTTGGTCATCATCGATTGACATCATCTTCAAGGCTGCGTTAAGATCTGTTGGCATATCGTTTGAAACCTTCCTATCTCACAGATCTGTTCTCCCACTATACTTTTAATACTTGCCGCAGACTTTTCTTCTCACATAAACCACCACTCTCCGATCAAAGCACCGTACATCACCAGAATAAGAAAGTTTCAGCCGTGGATGTAGCTCTTCAAGGTGGTGGCTAGGTTAAGTTTCTCTTAGGTATAGACTTACCCGTCAAGAAAAGGAAATAAAAATTTTAAAAAATAGAAAACTAGAGCAGCGAAATAAGGGAATTCCCGGCAAGAAAGCTCTAAATCACTAAAGCAGACACTCTAGATGAGTTAGAGAATACTAAGCCCTACCCAAGGGAATTGTCGTTTAAGGTATCTAAGAGCTAGAAATTGGCATGTCAAGAAAGCTGTTAAGATTCTTAAAGAAACTTTGAAGTCGAGACTTCAATACAAGCGTGAGAAAATTTGTTGGGTATTTATTAGAACTAATGAACATACTTTGTTATGTATTGTTGAGAAATATGATCAATTTATTTTTGTCGTATACAGGAGGAAGAAGCTAATGAAGCAGAGATAAGAAATATATAATCAAATATGATCAAACAGTGTCGATAAACTTGGACGACATATTCTTATTATGAATTAATAGATGTAAATCAACACACTTATTGTTCTCTTTTGGAGTAAACAAAAATGTATAGTGCAGAAGTAAGGTCCAACAATTAATTGTTTAGATGAAGTGTTGTAGTCATAAGAATATCAATGTTGCTTTCACATTTTCTTTTTTGATGGGAAAACTATTTTCTACTCACCATCTCTTGTACAAGGAACCAAGAAATCTTTAATTGGGGGAATATTTTAAGCTAGACTATGTGGACAAAATTAGATATTTAAAATATGTAAAGTGCAACCAAACAAATACGGACTTGGTATAGAAGAGATACTTCGCTTGGACGACATAGAACCAAACCAGTACTTGCCGTTGAAGAAGATGACTCTTTATATGGAAAAAGATTGGGAGGTGAATCAACATATAAGGTTGGAGAGCAGAAACTTAAGATCAAAGAAATATTAAACGATGAGCAGAGCAGCAAGCAAGACGAAGAGCAGCATTGCTGTGAGCTTGTGACCAAACCAACATAGAAAAAGCACCATGCATAACAAGAATGAAGTAAGGAAAACTGATGCAATATTCTCTTTCTGTTTAAAGTTTTGGTTTTATCTATTTTCAGCTTTTATAATTCACTACAAGAAAATATTAGTTTACCGCTCAATTACGATGTTTTAGAGATATCATAGATTAGGGATATTTTGCCAATACTTTTACGATAAAATGTAGTTTTGTTGTAAAGGTTTTGTAAATTTATAACGAAACCTTTCATTGTAAAAACATTTCTATTTTACAACGAATTGACAACGTATTAACATGTTTGAACTGATTCATTGTAAACACGTCCCCAACTTGCAACGCGTTTATGATGAAGTTTATTTATAACGATTCAAAGACGAATTTGAAAATTTGGTAAACACTTTTTTCGTGATACATAATTGTTTTTTTATAAATCTAAAATACGTCGTAAAAACGTCATAAATATTTGTCTTCATTGTAAAAACATCGTTACTTTGCAAGTTGTTTATGATGAATTTTCTTTACAACAATTTAAAGACGAAATGTGAAATTAGGTACTTATGGTTAGTTACATATATTGTAAATTTCTCGTATTGGTTTTAATATTGTAAATCGTTGTTAAAGTTTTCCCTATATAAGGTGGAGGTCTCTCTCTTCATAATTCACAACACAACACAAACAAACAAAAACGTTTTGAGAGAAAAAAACATATTTGAAAAAAAGCTAAAAAATGTATTTTGGTGGTAATATATACGAGCAATGGAAGTGGATGTATATGCATAGAGATTTTACTCGAATCGTGACAAAGGAGTCTATGAACGAGGAAGAAATATTCATGCACCAAGATAGTCAAACTAAAATCACGCTTGAATCAGGTAAGATGTTCTATTCTTGTCGGAAGTGCAAAAATACGAAATTTGCCTAAGTAGAAACTTTTGGAATCATCTATTAAATAGGGGGTTTACATCACATTATTACATTTGGTTTCACCATGGAGACGGTTATAGTGGTGGTGGAAATGATAAAACAAGTAGTAGTAATTAAATAATGTTGAGTTAATCTAGCTGAATCGAGTAATTTGCATGATGTTGGTTATCAGAATAAGGTTCATAGGGTTGTAGAGCATGATAGAATGTATGAGATGGTCACAAATACATTTTGGGAAACTAATACCGAACCAATAGTTGTAGAGGAAGTACCTAACTTAGATGCAAAAAGGTTTTATGACATCTTAGATGCTTGAAACTAGCCTATCTATGAGAGATGTAGAGAAGGTCTGTCTAAATTGTTATTGACAGCTAGGATGATGAATGATATACACCTATTTTTACTAGTTTTGAGCTCATTAACATGTCTATTTTAAAAATTTCTGTCTGTATTTTGTGTCACTTTTAGGTGGAAAACGTAGGAACTTGGATCATTGGCATTGGAGTCTCATTTGGATGGTTTTGGAGCATCACTTGAAGTTTCACGAAAAAGGCCTATGATCGAACGATAAACATCTTGAGCGATCGATCAAGTCTTTTTGCCAGAACATTGCTCGACCCCATGATCGACCTGATGTGTTGGAGATTGATTACACAAGTCCACGATCGATGAATCTACTCCTTGATCGATCGATCAACAAGCTACAAAGCAAATGCCTAATTTTTCTTTTTTGCACCTAGATCTTAGGACATATAAATACTTCTATTTTATTTTCTTTTTGGGGACATCAGAATCGACCATTTCACACAGAGAATTTTTGAGCTATTTTGTAAGCTAGAGAGAGAGAGAGAATTCAACATTGAGAAGAATCTCTAACTCTCTATTTCATATTTTTATGCAATTCAAGTTTATTTTCATTATTTCTTTTGTGTCTATTTTGATTATGTTTGAGTAGTTTACCAATCAGGTTAAGGGTTTCTAGGGATTTAGGAATCAATGATTAGGGACAAATAGAATCAAATCTAATAAGAGTATTCTCCATCTAATCTTGTGCTTAGTGCTTAGAATGGCCTGATCAACTAATCTATGAACCTTGGTTGTTAGCTCTCCAAAAGCTTGCTAGGAATCTGAAGTAGGTAAGATGAGCAATCAATCCTTAACCGCGATAGCTGATGTTTAGGTTGATTGTAGATAGTTGAACGTACTTGTTTAATGAATGTTCAATATTTGGAACCAACGATAATTAGGACCTCTAAATTGTAAAGTGGAGTCTCGAGTACTGCGAGAGTAGACTCGTTATACCTTTCTGTTCAAGTCGAGAATTGAACCTAAGTAATACTCTGAATAGTTTCCCTAGTATCCTACTTCCCGATGAATACCCTATGCATGGTGCTTTTATTATTAAGTTTTACATCGTTTAAAGTTGCTTGTTTGTCTCTTAAATTTCGACTAGTGTAGCTTGAGAAATATATTTGATGATCAAAAGTGCAATACTTGGCTCCTTGAGGATTCGATCCCTATAGTACTACTACTTCATTGTTGTGCACTTGTAGTAGCTTAGGGTTAAAACCTGAGAGTGACATCAAAAAAGTAGATAGCTTAAGGTTAAAGTTACTGAAAGCAAAAAAGTAGGGTCCAATGGTTTACTGAGGGTGACAGGAATACACGGTTCTTTCATGCATCTACAAAAAATAGACGAGCTCAGAACCATATACATCGGATTAAAGCGATATATGAAGAATATGTATATGGTCATCGAAGAATAGCGGATGAAGCAGAGAATTACTTTTCAAAATTATTTACAAGCCAAAGCTCGCTGCAAGATATTACTACTACACTGAATCCAATAAGCTCTATGGTAACATCAGAGATGAACCCCAGGCTAATTGCGCCGGTGATATACCTCATTTTTATCAGTTTCTAGCTCACTAATTCACATGTTTTCAGAATCATTGTCTGTGTTTTAGAGTCTTTTCAAGTGAAAACAGGTTTATTTTGGATTATACACATAGAGCATGACTTAGGATGAATCAGAGCAGTTTCTGGAGTTTTCAGCAAAGATTTGAGATCGATCAATCAACCCTTTGATCGATCGATCACTACCTCATTGGTAGCTATGTTTGACCCACTGATCGACCTACATCAAAAAGATTGTTCGATCATTATCCCACAAACAACATTGCTCGACCCAGTGATTGACCTACACATCATGGATCGATCGATTGGCTTTACATTGAAAGCATCGCTCGACGCGTTGCTTAAACAAGACTTTAAAAGATCAAGAAATCAACTCAAATCGATCGATTATCCCGCTTGATCGAGCAATCCTCGAGCCTGTGAGTTTAAGACCTAATTTTCCTGTTTTCACCTGCGTTTTTAGGTTCATATAAATAGTTGTTTTATCGTTTTAGAAAGAGGGAGAGACATAATTTTCGACTCAGAGAGTACTTTGTAAGCTGGGAAAAGAATTCCATTATACTTTTGAGAAGATTTATGAACCCTTTTAATTAATTACAATCGAATTTCATGTTCTTCATCATTATGCCTTCTATTGTTTGTTTAATCATGTCTGAGTAGTTACCTAATCATGTTTAGGATTTCTAGGAATTTAGGAATCAATGATTAGGAATTAAATAGGATCCAATCTATAGAATTCTCCATTTATGCTTTTGTATAATGTTTAGATTAGCTTGATCACCTAATCTATGATCATAGGTTGTTTTACATTCCAAAAGCTTGTAGATTTCCTGAACTAGCATAGATGAGCACTTGAATCTAACCAACGATAGTTGATTGTTAGGATTAATTATGGATAATTGAATCTGCATGTTAAAGCCTATCTAGAATCTGGAACCAACGATAGTTAGGATCTCTAGGTTGTTTGATAGAGTGACAAATACCATGATAGTGGATTTGTCAAACCTTTATGTTCAAGTCGAGAATGGTGCCTATTTGTTCCTGAGTATTTTCCCAGATTAGTTCTTATTTCCTGATGAATACCTAATTCCTAATGCTTTTTATTATATTGTAAACTGTTTTAAGTTGTTAGCTTACATTTGATTATTCTATTAGTATAGTTTGAATTTTGGATTAAGTGATTGAAAGTGTAAGCTTGGTTCTTTGTGGATTCGATCTTTAAATACTACTATTACATTGTTGTGCACTTGCAGTAGGATTCATAGGGTTAAAACTTTGTGAACACCAAGTCTTTGGCGCCGTTGCCGGGGAACTAATTGGTTGCCTTTTGATTGGTATTCGAGTTTTAGTCTATACTCTTTTACTTAGTTTTTGTTTTGTGTTTTGTTTTTGTTTTCGTTTCAGGTTGATGATAAGAAGAAGTCAAGGTTCAGAGAATCTACTTGGTTTTGACAACGAAGAACTTGCTAGAGTTGAAAGAGAAAATCGCAGAGCAAAAACAATAAATTAGGATAACTAACAGATTCCTCAGGATCATGAGACGCTGTTCATAGAAATCAGGATGTTCAGCAAATAGTTGAGCAGTTGATGAGAGATCTAGCTATGCTAAGGAGGCAGCAGGAACAACCTCAACGCCGAGCTATAGGTGACATGGATACACCTCACACTTACTATCAGAATAGGTCTGCTATTCGACCTCCACCTATCTAGAGGCAAGACTATGAGATCAAGCCTCAGCTGATTGGATTGGTGAAGCAATATATCTTCAATGGTCTCCCGGGAGAAATTCCGATGGATCATACTGAGAACTTTGAATATATGTAGAGTACCACGAGTTTGAATAGAGTCCCAATGGGCTATGTGAAGTGTAAGTTGTTTCACCATTCGCTTTCTAACAAAGCTTCTAGGTGGTTGCGATCTTTGCCTCTAGGTTCACTCACCATGTGGGAAGAAGTTAGGGCTGCCTTCTTGGATCAGTTCTATACTAAGTCGAAGACTACAGCATTGAGAAGCAAGATTTAGGCGTTTCAGCAACGTTCTGGTGAGTCTTCGAATGAAGCATGGGAGCGATTCAAGGAATACCAACAAGACTGTCCACATCATGGGTATTCGGATGAGCAGTTGTTGAACACTTTCTATGGTGGTATCGATTGGGAGTACAAGAACTCATTGAATGCAGCAAGTAATGGAGACTTCATGACTAACACTAAGGATGAAGCTTTCACCTTCATAGACAACTTGGATGCGAGTTCAGGGAACCATTATCCATAGTATGACCAAGGCAGAAAGGTCAACAGTGTGGAGATTCAGAGGATCAATAAGATTGCTGAGAAATTTGATATGATTATCAAGGAAAATCAAGGTGTTCAAAGAGGAGTGCATCAGCTGGATAACGGTAGAGATGTAGCGCATGTTCAGGATGATTTTGAGTTGAATAATGAGCAGAGAGAAGTTGAGTATGTTAACTGGCAGAACATGAGACATAATCCTAATTATCTCTCTTACAAGAGCACTAATATGGAGAACCCCCAGGATGTTGTGTTTCCAGCTCCGAGTATGCCTCAGGGATTGCCTTTTCAAGGGAAACCGTTTGTGCAAAGTTCTGGTCAGAGATGGAACAATCTGAAGCCTTTCAACCAGAACTCAGGAGGAAGCAACTGGTAGAAAACGGTTAAGCCATGGCAGCAGCAAGCAGCACCACAACAAGCTCTTCAAGTACTTCTAATGATGAGATCAAAGCTTTGATCCAACAGCTTGCAACCGAGCAATAGAAGTCCACCCGCAAGCTCAACACCAAGGTAGAGAGCATGTACAATGATCTGAAAAACAAGTTTGAGTCGCTCTCTGTGCATCTGAAGAAGTTAGACACTCAAGTAGCTTAGATTGTTGAAGCTATGAGGAGACCTCAGGGAGCTCTACCTGGAAAGTATAGAAGAATCATAAGGAATCATGCAATGTGGTGAAGTCTGAAGTTGATGATGACACATCGAGTAAGGAGGGAAAGTATAGGCCTCTAATATCTTTTCCAAGAGAGCTGACAAAGCTTGAGGATCTAGGAGAGTTCACCATTCCTTGTATCTTAGGCAACCTGATTCTCAGTGATGCCCTTTATGATTCAGGTGCTAGTGTGAATGTTATCTCTTTGGAAACAATGAAGAAGCTTTGGATCGAGCTTATGCAGGAGCACAACTCATCCATCTCCTTAGGAGATGCGACTTCTAAGAGCCCAAAGGGAAGGCTGATCGATTTTACTATTCTTGTCAGAAATTGCAGAGTTCCAATCGAATTTACTGTGGTTGAGTTGGCTAGAGGTGGAGCAATGCCAATACTGTTGGGGAGACCTTTTCTCAACACAGTAGAAGCCAAAATTGATTTCCCTAATAAGAGGGTTGTACTGGAAAGGGTTGACAAGGAAGTGGCATATCCAATTAGAGTTCCACCAAGTAATTTGTGTGGTGTAATCAGCGTTTCTACTAAGAAGAAAGCTGATTCAAAGTTGGAAGGTTTGGTTTTGACAAGGTTGAGTGTTTGTGAGCCAGAATATGAGTTGGATGAGGAGTATAGTGTTTGTTGTGAGCTAGTAGAGAATTCAGTTGAGCAAGACGACACATGTATCCTTGATGCTAAGTCTGATTCATATAATGAGTTTGCTTCTCAACGTTTGTGTCTCAAGGTTTTTTGCACAGAAGCTTGGACTTGATACTTCGGGATCATTCTCTTTGAAAAAGATTCACCCTGATGGAACTGTAGTGTTGCTGGATGCTACAGGTTCCGAATTCCACATGAAGGATGAACAACTTAGAGAGTTCATTCTCGGTAAAGAAGAGATCAAGGGAGTGAACATTCCTCCCAAGAATCAATCTGCTATTTGAATAGCACAAAAGTCAAGCTAATGACTTTAAACAAGCGTTGAGTGGGAGGCAACCCACTATTAGGTAGTTTTTCTTTTTATAGTTTTTCTGTTTTTGTTTGATTTTTTGTTTTGGTTTGATTTCGTTTTAGGTGAGAAAATTCATATCAGGGACGAGATCAATCGATCAAAACAAGGATCGATCGATCTGCGGCATATGGAACCAACGTTCGAGCGGTTGATCGATCTCTGGGAAATGAATTGATCGATCAAGAGTGATAAGCAGTACACGCTTGATCGAATGATCGACCTGTAGTAGGTTGATCGATCGATCAAGGATGCACATGAGTAATTGCTCGATCAGTTGATCGACCTAACCATATGTGATCGATCGATGAGGCGGAGAAAAAAAATTTCCAAACATTTGACCCAGGTAAGTGCTTTATAACCAATCAAAACAAGGGTTGCACGGGATTAACATATTCTTCTTCTCTATCACGATTTTGAGAGAAAAAATTTCTAGAGCACGTAACTTCTTTGATTCTTGACCGTTTTCATCGATTCAAAAGCATATTCTACTGGATTTTCCTCCTCTATCTGATTATCCTATTAGCTTTCTCAATTGGCAAAGGTATGACCTCTAAATTGATGATTTACAGTTCAATTTTCATGAAGGGTTTGGGAAGATTTTGAGTTTTGATTATTTGATGCTTTATTGTGTGAATCCAATGTCTTATTATTGTTATATGGTGATTTCAAAACCCACTAGACCAGAATTAGATTGATTTATGCTTAGAATCCGATTTGCTAGGTTGAAGGAGAATTTTATGAATTTGGGAATTTTTGGATTGGAAGTTGAATATTGTGATCGATGATGCATTGCTGAATGATTGTTGTTGTTATTGATTAGTTTAGACATTAATTCACAATATCTTTTCCTAAGTTTCATAGTTTCAAAATTCTCAACCCTTTGAAAGAAAAACTGATTTGATCGATTTTTCTTTGCTTTGGGTATGTGTAGATCATGGCTATAACTAGGCAACCTAAGGTACCATCACAGAAAGTTAGGAGATCATCAAACCTTGCAGTTGGAGAAAGTTCTAGCAGAATTCAGAGCAAGTTGCGGGTATGTCTGAGGCATCAATGAGGGCACTTCCGCCATGGCCAAGGCTTGATGGTGAGCCTTTTGAGAGGAATTCGAGTAACAGAACTAGTACAGCTTTGTTGAGGCAAGACAACGCCTACAAGAGGCGTAAGGATAAGGATGGCTGGCAACCATTCCATGGGATTTTCTATGATCAGATGCTTCTGAACAAGCTTGTACTGACCAAGTTTCTTTGTTCAACCACTATGGACAAGTTGGGTATCCTGGATGATGTCACTAGGATGTTAGAGAGATTAGGTTTAGGTACGTTTGGATGTACTCCTTACCCATTGTATCCTGAGCCAGTGAGACAGTTTCTCGCCACTTGTAATCTCCACTTGGCCGCCGGCCCACATGCTCTGCTATTTGCCTCATATGTCACATTTCTGTACAAGGGAACAATGTACCACATTACGGTTTCAGAGTTCTGAAGGCTTTATGGTTTCAGAGAGGATGCAAACGACATGTTGCCTTCTAATGATAACATACATAATGATGCTTTGTGGCACATTCTAGCTGAGGGTGGTTTTCAGGGAAAGGATTCTAAGCTTACACACATTCGATACCTTACGGTTTGGATTATGGCCAAGCTGCTGTGTTTGACTGTCCTTTGCAAGGAGATCAACAATTTTTGCTTTCGACCATATTTCGATTGTTAATACGATTTAGATGGGTGGGGTTCGTCAAAAAGCTTGAGCTTGAGATCTTGCATCATGCCACTACCCATGTTGTTCCTGATCTGTATGGCGACAGTCCCGTTCCCCAGTACAACCCACTTGACATCAATTGGGGATTTGTTTTCGCCAAGCTGTTCACAGAGCGTAGGTTCAGAGGAACACCTAGCTCTCCAGTTGTTGAGACTATAGGGAGTCTGCTCACTCCCATGTTCCAGTTTCACCGCCTTAATTTTGACACTTATCTGAGGAACGATAGGATTAAGCTCATGGATGATAGAGTTTTGACTAACTTCCACTACCTTGCAAAAGAGAACAAATGGATGTATTATGCTAGGGATTGGCAATCTTGCTGGTGCAAGCTTCCAGCTCATGAGGTTAGTTCTCTCACATGTCATCAGAATGTCATGTTCAAGCCTCACTTGACTCATCCACAGATAGCTGAGGTTGAGGCAGATCCGCTGCACGTTCAGCGATGGACTACTCGGCATAGACTTTTTGCAGCTCTAGCGCCACTACCGTCACAGCCCAACGTTGCTCAGACTCTCAAGCACTTGATTCCAGAGTACAGTGAGGAGTTCAATCTACCTGCTTTCTCTGATGACTTTACGAACAGGGAGTACAGGCGTTGGCATTATGAAAACAAGGTGAGGAAGCACTCGATGAGGAGACGCTTATGGGATGCTTTGAGGAAGATCCCTATTGCTTTCTGTATGAGCACTGCTTATGAGGACAGACCTGACAGTAGCAGGCGAGCAGAGGCTGTGAGATCTGATGTTGCTGGACGTTGGTCTGATGAGGGATTGAATGAGGAGGATGACCAGGCACTTGGCTACTGCCTACCTTGCCATCAACGTGCACCAGGGGACCGAGAGAGTCGGAGTCTCTAGTCTTTCTATGACACTTTCTCACCATTATTTTTTATTTTCATTTCGAACTTGATTTATCTTTATGTTTGTTTTATTTTTATACGTAAATCATGCTTTCTTCAAGTTTATTTACATACCAAGACAGTGTAAAGTAAGTCTGGGGGAAGACACTTGCTGTGACTAACGCCTTTCTTTTTTTGTTTTTTTTGTTTTTTAGCTTTATTATTTCAGACATTTTCTGTTTACATTGCTGTCTTTTTGATGTCTAAGAACCGATTTTCCTATTACTATGATTTTTGAGGATTGTTGCATGTCATGAACTAAGTATCATCAATGTTTGTTTGTCAGGGATGGATTGACTATTGGAAAATCTAGAGGCTTGACACTACTTCAGTACCACTCATATCCATGTTGGTTTTCGATGAATCTTGTGTCGGCTTCAACCTTAACTTGACTTAATCTTCTTGTTAAGGGGATTGGTATGCATCGGATCGGATTTCTCTTTTCAGTTCTGAAAGAGTTATCTGTGTGAGTATGGTTCCCCTCTCTTAATCATTTCAAAGTGTTTTTTGCTTAATATGAAGTAACTAGTTGATAGTTTTGAATTATGGTAAGCTAAGGATAAAAGTTCTCTAATGATGCTGCTCATGTTTATGTAATGATGGTAGTCTGAGATTCATATCAATGATGGTGCCAATTTCTTGAACATTTTAGCTTACCGAGGGGAACTCCAATGAAGCTACTCTTGTCCCATTCTTTGTGTTACTAAAGAACCAACCATTAAAAAATACAATGATACCTTAGGTAAGTAGGAAAAAATTAGTTGTGGAGTCGATAGAAAAAATAAAATGATACACTAGGTATGTAGGGAAAAATCGGCTGCAAAGTGAATGAAATGACAGGACAAGAACTATAGGAAGATAGTCTTTGTGTTTAGGTTATGGCTAGAAAAGAATCCATGTGTCCTTTCATCGGTACTCTCTTGATGAGACCACACTTAGAAGCTTTAGGAAGTCGATATGGTGAATTCGAATTACTTGCTTGGATTGTGGAGTTCAGCTTAGGTAGTTGTCAAAGTCTGGGGGAAGTACAAGGTGGTCTTGATTCTGACAGGTAAGTATTATGTGGTTTACTATGAAATTGATATGCAATGTTCTATTGACGAATGAGTTCTTTGAAGTAGAATCTTTCTGTTAGTCTTTTCTTTCTTTGCTTGAGGACAAGCAAGAAGTTAAGTCTGGGGGAATTGATATACCTCATTTTTATCGGTTTCTAGCTCACTAATTCGCATGTTTTCAGATTCATTTTCTGTGTTTTAGAGTCTTTTCAGGTGAAAAACAGGTTTATTCGGATTATACATGTAGAGCATGACTTAGGATGAATCATAGCAGTTTCTGGAGTTTTCAGCAAAGATTGGAGATCGATCGATCAATCCTTTGATCGATCCATCACTACCCCATTGGAAGCTATGTTTGACCCATTGATCGACCTACATCACAAGGATCGATCGAGCATTATCCCATAAAAAGCATCGCTCGACCCAGTGATCGACCTACACATCATGGATCGATTGATCGGCTTTACATTGAAAGCATCACTCGATCTGTTGATCGAACAAGACTTTAAGAGATCAAGCAATCAATGCAGATTGATCTATCAGCCTGCTTGATTGATTGATCCTCGAGCCTGCGAGTTTAAGACCTAATTTTCCTATTTTTCACCTACGTTTTGAGGATCATATAAATCGTTGTTTATCATTTTAGAAAGAGGGAGAGACATAATTTTCGACTCAGAGAGTACTTTGTAAGCTGGGAGAAGAATTCCATCATACTTTTGAGAAGATTTCTGAACCCTTTTAAATAATTACAATCGAATTTCATGTTCTTCATCATTATGCCTTCTATTGTTTGTTTAATTATATCTGAGTAGTTACCTAATTAGGTTTAAGATTTCTAGGGATTTAGGAATCAATGATTAGGGATTGAATAGGATCCAATCTATAGAATTCTCCATTTATGTTTTTGTGTAATGCTTAGATTAGCTTGATCACCTAATCTATGATCATAGGTTGTTTTACATTCCAAAATCTTGTAGAATTCCTGAACTAGCATAGATGAGCAATTGAATCTAACCAACGATAGTTGATTGTTAGGATTAGTTGTGGATAATTGAACCTGCTTGTTAAAGCCTATCTAGAATCTGGAACCAACGATAATTAGGATCTCTAGGTTGTTTGATAGAGTGAAAAATACCACGATAGTGTATTTTTCAAACCTTTATGTTCAAGTCGAGAATGGTGCCTATATGTTCTTGAGTATTTTCCCAGATTGGTTATTATTTCCTGATGACTACCCAATGCCTGATGCTTTTTATTATATTGCAAACCGTTTAAGTTTTTATTTTACATTCGATTATTCTATTAGTATAGCTTGAATTTCGGATTAAGTGATTAAAAGTATAAGCTTGGTTCTTCATGGATTCGATCTTTAAGTACTACTACTACATTGCTGTGCACTTGCAGTAGGATTCATAGGATTAAAACTTTATGAACACTACCCGGTCACATTAGAAGAAACCCGACTAGCAGCTTTTGATATTTGGGCAACGAGGGTACTGGGACCTGACGGGTTTACAACCGCTTTTTACCAAGAATACTGGCCAATGGTTGGAGCCAAAATTATACGAGAAGTACAACTATTTTTTGATATCGGGCAAATGCAGCAATATTGGAACCAAACAAATTTATGCTTACTTCCGAAGACAGAGCAAGCTGATTCAGTGAAAGACTTTTGTCCCATTAGCCTTTGTAATATGCTTTATAAGATAATCTCCAAAGTATTAGCCAAGAGACTTAAACAAGTATTACCTGCTGCCGTTTGAGACACCCAAGCTGCTTTCACGGCGGGCCGACAAATTACTGACAACGTATTTGTTGTCCATGAAGTTTTTCACTCACTCCGCACAAATAAATCTTGCTCAGGAAAATATATGGCTATTAAAACGGATATAAGCAAAGCTTACGACCGGATTTAATGGAGTTTCTTGGAAGGGGTACTACAACGAAAATGATTATCCAATTTATGGATCAGCTGGATAATGGGGTGTGTTACTTCAGTAAGTTTTTCAATTCTTATAAATAGTTCTTCGTATAAGCACTTTACACCAACACGAGGACTACGATAAGGGGATCCACTCTCACCATCCTTATTTATCCTCTGCGCTGATGTACTAAGTAACCTTCTGTCAACATCAATACAAGAGGGCCACTTGCAAGGTATCCAAATCTGTCGCCGAGCGCTTGTACTTTCACATCTATTTTTTGCGAATGACTCCCTATTTTTCATACGATTGGATGTGCCTAACAGTAAGCATATCAAAGAGATATTCAATTTATATACACGAGCTTATAGCCAACTTATCAACCTCGATAAGTCATGTATCACTTTTGGAAATAAGGTTTATGCTACAACACGAAGTCGCATACAACAATGCTTAGGTATTCCAAATATTGGTGGCGGTGGAAATATCTAGGTCTTCCAGAACAATTTGGACCCAACAAAAGGAGAATGTTTGCATATATTGCGGATCATGTATACAACAAAAACTAAGTAATTGGCAAAGTCGATTCTTATCACCAGCTGGTAAAGAGACACTAATCAAATCGGTTGCATATGCTATGCCCCTGTACTCCATGAGTTGCTTTCGATTACCTACAACGTTATGCACGACACTCAATTCTATGTTTTTGTGGTTTTGGTGAGGCGGTACAGATACAAAGCGTAAAGTATCATGGGTTGCTTGGAATAAATTGACGCACCCAAAGAAAATGGGAGGTTTGGGGTTTAAAGATCTTTAGAAGTTTCATCAGGTTCTACTGGCTAATCAAGTATGGAACCTCCCACAACGACCAAATTCTCTGTTATACAGAGTTCTACAAGCTAGATATTTCCCGACAACAACATTATTAACAGCTAAGGAGCGTTCTTCTTCATCATACGGCTGGAAATCGTTATACTATGAAACATGTCTAGTCAAACAAGGCCTTCTAAAACAGATAGGAGATGGCAGAGATACCACTATAGGTCATGATGCATGGATTCCACTTTTCCCTCCACGACCTGTGAAATTGCTAACCCCGTTCCCTCCAATAACACAGGTTTCAGTTTTAATCAACCCGATTACAAAAGAATGGGATGAAAGTAAAATTCAGACAATGATTGATCCAGGGGATTCATCTAACATCAGGCATATATATATTCCTCAAGTCCAGCAGCCAGCTAAATACATATGGCAATATAACCCCACCGGTTTGTATACAGTGAAGTCAAGGTATCGTTTTGCTCAATCATCAAGTCAATCTCTTAGCACAACACCACCGCTTACAGAAGCCCTGGATATTGCAGCTCGTATCTGGAACCTACCAATCCCTCCAAAACTTCACCATTTTCTTTGGCGTCTTACCTCTTGTGCTTTAGCCACAGCAGATAACCTGTAGAAACGTCATTTGAATCCACCTTTAACATGCGCACAATGTTGCTCAGAATTTTAATCAATCAATCATTTATTCTTCCTCTATCCCTATGCAGTGGCATCATGGCGCTGCTTAGTTTACCTACCCAACAAATTACATTCATCGTGACTACTCTTTATGACCGATTGCGCACTCTCCTGGATATAACAAGCAACATTGATCTCCCAAAATATATTCCATATACACCATGGTTTCTGCTCTGGTGTTTTTGCAAAGCACATAACTACCTACAATTCTCACATACCTCTTACACTATTCAAGAAACCTAGACTAGGATAAAACAAGACATTGAAGAATGGGAAACTTCGCAATAGACAGAAAGTGATATTAGAGCATCATCACGAGTAACTCTGAGGACTCAACATACTTGGGAGAAACCACCACTAGATTGGGTTAAGTCAACTATGACGCATCACATCATCAATAAGGTTCACAATCAGGAATGGGATGGATAATACGAAACTCAAATGGGGATCATTTGGTAAATGGTATGGCTACATTTACGGGTAGGATTTATCTCTAAAGAAGCAAAAGCATCAGCCTTAATATGGGCTATACAATCAACATATGGTTTGGGATATCGAAAAATCATATTCGAAGGAGATAGTTTAGTTTTGCTAAATGCAATTCATAAAATAGAAGAAAATTTGAGTCTACAACATTATACTTGTGTAATTAAGCAATGGCAATCAATGTTCGACAACGTACAGTATAGTTTCAAACACAGAGAAACAAACACATGTGCTAACAAATTAGCTAGATATATTTTTCATCTTACACCATATTCACACTGTTACATTATGAATGTCCTTATTTCTTACAACAGCTTGTAATAAATGATTCATGTTAATGAAATATAATCAAGTTTGATGAAAGAAAAAAAAAATAGACAAGTTAAATTACTTAACATTTTTCAATGTAAAAAGTAAAAATAAAATCGTGAAAACACTAACTTATCCTGAGAATAAATTAAAATAAATAATACAAAGATACAAGAAGAAGTTGTCCAAATTCTGAAACAAATCAAAGGTTGTATGAAAAGCATAAGTTGGGTGTCTGTGGTTGAGGCAATTTTGATCATTATTCATCACTGCCTCATACTAAGACCACATTAAGTCTCGTTCTTACATCAGACAAATCATTGCAGAGATCGTCATTTTCGTATACAAACATACAAAACTTGATCATCAAATCAAATTACTGCCTCGATTTCTCTTGCACGAGTCGAGAATGAGTGTTCCCCATGCATCCTCCTCCTGCATAGCATGGTGCAGTTACATTGGCTAAATATTTCTTCGGTAATCCCATTCCAAATCTCCTTCCCATTCTTCCTCTTTTCTCTTTTTTGACAATGCTTTCGTCCTAAATCATGTACAAGTTATTGTAATACAGTCTTATAGATCAAATGAAATTATTATGTAGATGTAATGTGATTCACCTCTTTTGGTTCTGTGTTGATGCTTTCGGTTTCCATTGACTTTCTCGTACCTTCTCTATCTCTTTCCTTTTCTGCATAAGCGAAACAAAAACTTTGTTTTGATAAAACTAATTGTGAGCCGTACCTTAAAATACATCAAAAACCATATAAAACATTACAAAGAAAAGAAAAAATTGTATAATATCTATAGACTACTTTTTGTTTCTAAAAAAGTATAAGATATATTTTTTACGAGGGTAAATTGAAGCGAACCCGACAAATTTCACGGATATAAAAACCTTTTGACACTAACATATCATGGTAAACATTTAGACTTTAAAATTTGAGATTTCCAACACCATACTAATAAGGACTCTCCAGCATCCAAACGAAAACACTTGTCCAAGTTTCGAGAAGAATCAAACTCGAACATCTATGAATTTACAACAGCCTGAGATCTAGGTTTTAGTTCATCTACCTCACAACCACGGCTGGGCTAGAAAAATATTTTTTTATATTTTTGCTTCCACAAAATTCGAACCCAAGACTTCCCAAAGGATTTGAACCCATAACTTCCCAAAATATTTAGTACTAGGGTACGTACCATTGAGTCACGAGCCTTTCCGCATAATAGCAATAATTCGTAAGGATATATGTTTCTAGGTTTTTAGCAATCATATACGTACGTACTCGTGTATGCGTCCATAAAGAGAATAAACTGGTTCTTGTATATAAATATATATATTACCTTCATCATCATCAGAAGAAGTAACGTCGATGCAATAAACCCTAAAGCTTGGAGATCCAGGACCTATTACCATTCTCTCATCAAAGTTGCTCATCCTCCCTTCATAATCATCATCGTCATCATCATCATCATCATCATCATCCTTCTTGGCACTGATGATGGCTTCGTTATCATCATTATGATCTGTTTTTTCTTCTTTCTTCACAACTTCCTGATTTTGTTCCTTCAAAACTTCTTTATTATGATTTTCCTCTCCTTGTTTCTTCACAACCTCTTCTTCCTTGACCTCAATAACATCATCCCTCGACGGAACCTTATGATATATAACCTCTTTCTTCTCTTCTACGTGATGATCAGACACCGGAGCCACCTTAGACGTTGACTTTAAGCTACCATCGTTCTCTTCTGTCTCTTCTCCATCCTCGGAGCCGTGGTGAAGAAGCTCTTTCTTAGACAACGTATGGTTCCCTCTTAATACACTTGCATGGCTCCGTTTCTTTATCTCCTCTAACCTCCGTCTAAGAAGTGGACGTATCCCTACCGGAAGTGGCAAAACGCCGCCCTCACCGGATCTCCCCACCGCACCTCCTAGCCTCGAGCCACCGCAACCCATACTAACAAATGGATGGTCTAAATGTTGCCACCAAATAGATCAAACGGTGGCGAGTGGGTGGCGCGGGAGAAGATTCTTGGAAAGATGCAAGAGAAGAGAGAGTCAATTAATTGAGAGGATGGTGAATGAATGATAATATTTGGGCGGAGAAAAATAAGGGAGAGATTGTTAAATTTATTAAAGGGTTAATATTGGTTGGTTATGTAGTTTAGTTTCTAAATTTGGTAAATAAGGTTTTATTTAGACAAAGACATGAGTTGGTTCTTATCTGACTCACATATGCATCCTTGTTAGTTTCTCCTGAATCTGAATATAGTTTTGACAGTGAACATGCATCAGCAAGTCAAGAACTTATTCATAGAGAGTTGACTTTATTTCCTATACATTAATATTATGAAAAATATATCATTTATATGAAATAAGTCAATAACACTATTGTATTTGGTCAAATTTTTAAATGTCTATTTCACAATTATTTTTACGAGAGTTCATTTCAAATTTATGCGTGATAGGATTTGAGTTATGGATTTGGTCGATCAATTATTAAAGAAATTCATCATGAATTACTATGTATAGGTTGTAGGGGATCCTTAACTGGTTTAAAAAATCTCGAATGCATATAAAAACTAATGATGAAGGAACATAGTTGATATAATAAGAGAAGAACAATAAAGACGAAACTTGTGGCATTCTGTCACATTCCAAAGGGCTAAGGAATTGATAATAAGGCATATATATATATATATATATATAATCAAACATCCTCGTTTTAGATGTTCCCTAATATTCTATCAAATACTGAAATACTAAGTTACTTACTAAACTCAAATGATTCGCCATTAAACCAATACATATATATATAAAATGGCATCAATCGTCATCGGCTTTGAACAACTTCTTCGCCATCAGATTCATCCGAAAGTTGTTCATTCTGCTCTAATATCTCTTCCTGATCATTCTCTTCTTTCAGCACCACCTTCACTGCTCTCCATTTCCCTACCTCACCCTTCAAGCCCACAACATTAACCCAAATTATTCAATAATACATTTATCTCCATATTTTCACAACAAACAAAGTTAATATACATGTATTGTTTCAATCTGATTAAAGGATTCACATGGCCCCTAGTTTCGGGATTAGTAGGATCTCATGGCACATTGAGTTCAGAGCCTAGATAGAGGAAAAAATCTCAACCATTTGAAGGTCATGGTTTCAGTTGAAGCCGATGTACTTGAATAATAAAATGGATGATTAAGAGACGTGTGGCTCACCCGAGAGAGTGGGGACAAAGACCACCTTGAAGCTCTAGAGCTAAGAAGTCGAAACTCATACATAACCCATGGAGTTATAGTTCCTCGAGGTCTTTTACCAATAAAGAAAGCAAATGTCTTTCTTCTTCCTTCTAAATGATGACTACATTCATGATGATCACCGGCCTCCATTACTTCCTCTTCTTCACACTCTTCCCAATAACCTGATAAAGTCTCTCTTCCTTTCTTCTCTCGTGCTTCCTTCTTCACAAAGTAATACACTTCTTTGTTCTTCTCTCCTACAACACCAATAGTTTGTACGGACAACATTCATTAGACCACATTTGATCAATTATATTTAGTAGTTAGAGAGAAGTAGCAAACCTAGTAAGTCCCAAGGATCAACATTGCAAGAACGGAGCTCAGGGAGGTCGAAGTCCATTTGAAGATTGAGAACTTTCTTAGCCAGATACTCAAATACAAGATCTTCATCATCAGGATCGAATCGAAACCCAGGAGGGAGTCTCATACTTCTTCCATTCATGGCAAATCTTTGCGCAGAAATGTCCATGATCACTACTTTCTTACCAGTATACTTTGTGTTAAGTTTAGGTTGTTTACGTATATATATATATATACTTACACATATATGAGTCAATTTACCTTTAGTTTGGCAAAAGTGGATTCAATTTTTAAATACTTTTACGTACTATAGATGTCTTATTTTATTGATATTTTTTTTATTAACTGCAAATTCAGAGATGGAGTTCGGTTGGTTTTACTTTTAGTTTTCTTTATTTAAATCCGAGGATGCTCTTAATAAGTTGTTGTGTGCATGTATATGTACCCATGCAGTCAATGGTTTTTGAGTATAACGTAATAATTTTCTATTAAGAAAAAGTAATTATATCTTTACTTTTTTCAGGTTAAAGTAGTTAAATATTTTCATCCAAAATATATGTCTTTTGACTCGGTTGGTTTAAAATTTATCCAAATTATCATTTTTTAATCAAAATTCAAAATTCTCGAGCTACGAAAAAAACAATTTTTACCAGATATATTTTACACCGTTAATAAGTATTATCAATGACTAGTTTCCGACAATTTAGATGTGACCAAGTATTTCTGTCCTAATTCCGTCTAAAAAAACCATTCCAGACAAATTCGTTACAATTATTGGCTGTTTTGAGTTGACATAGTATATTAAGACCATGGTCAAAACCTTCTTATTAACAACAACAACAACAAAAAAAACTGTAAACAAAGTACGATAGTTCTAAATTTCAGTAACCTAAGTCTACGTTGTTAAATTATCATATAGTATATTAATGCTAATAACTAAAAACGAGCACATTGCGAAAACAGACTCAGAAGTAAACTGGACATTTAGAAAGCTTTTATGTTTTTGTGCAAGGAAAATGTATATATTTACATATAAAAATATTGGTAACGGAAAATATTTGGACGGTCAAACTAAAAATTCATAGTTCGAAATACAGACGTATATATTATAAATGTAAAAGCATAGATATAATGGAATCAGAATTTTATTTGCCTTTATAATTTAGCATGTGAAATAATATTGTCGGGATTGCATATTTTCAACGCAAAATATATAAGTAAAACAGGCATAAGCAATGATTAAAGAAACACAGAAAATTAAATAAAGTATATAGAGAAGAAAAAAGAGAAATTGAAAGTAAAATAGTCCAAGTCGATCCCAACTTAAAGATTTGAGAGACTGACTTAACGAGTAAGTTATGAGATGTTGCTATGACTCAATTTTCTACTCTCATTCACTTCTTTATATACAATTATTTTTATTACATTATTGTATTATATGTTTTGTCTTTGGACTGGTGGTTTGCCTTTAATCTCTCTTTCTTTCTTTTTTTGCTTCGATCAATAAAGCTTTCAAAGTTCGCCAAACCAAAGTTGTTCTAATTTTTCGATTCAACTTTCCAGCATCAGACTTTGAATTTTACAAATAGCATTTTAGGTTTACGATCCTTTAATGTTTTATCTTTTATACTCTACAAAAAAAAGTTACATAATTTGTCTTTTAAATATGAAATAATTAAAGCTTATGTTTCAATGTTAAGGAAGTGCATTCCTTTAACTGGTCGGAACTTAGAAGAGCGTATCTCATCTTTCTTTTGCTCAAATCTTAATATTTAATACACTCAAATCTTAATATTTAATACAGAATTAGTTTAATTTTGATTTGTAATAGTTAATAATAATATTTTAACTGGTTTACAATTCCCAATAATAATTAGGCTGTGACCAAACCTTCGGTAGGTGATACGAGTTATCCAAAATTCCGATGTTTTATTAATGGATCATGGAATGATTCTCAATATTTTTTAGGACTGGATTAGTATTCATTTACATATAGTATTGGAGAAGTAAACAAGAGAGCAAAATATATTTTTGATGTTCGTTTCATTTACACACATAATTTGAAGCGATTTTCTAGGTTATGGAATTAGATTTAAAGATTTCAGAAGTTTAATGTGCCACAGATTGTGAGGAAATATTGAAGATGGTGACAAATGCAGATGAATGGCCAGTTTTTTGGTAATCCTTAGAAGAGTTCGTAAGACTTAGAGCAACATTATTGATGGGTTGTAAATTAGGGTATCTAATCATTATTTAATTAATATAGTAGATGAAAAGTGGATTTAGAGATTTATGTTTGTTTTGAGATTTGGAATGTGATTATTGGTAGTCTCTAATATGGGTATCTAAAGAATAAAATAATATTAATACTTTTTTTTATATAACTTAGTTTTTATTTATAATTTAAAATTCCAAAATACA